>VWYK01033245.1:0-40509 GCA_013399775.1 Semnornis frantzii | reverse complement strand
AACAGGGCTGGGAAGGAGTGGCTAAGGAAACCAAGGGTGTTCAAGGTGAAAAAGGGGAGGCTGAAGGGAGACCTCATTGCTCTCTACAACTCCCTAAAAGGAGGATATAGCCAGGTGGGAGTTGGTCTCTTCTCCCTAGTATCGGGTAATAGAAGAAAAAATGGCCTAAAATTGTACTGGGGAGGGTCAGGCTGGAGATTAGGAAAATTTTCTTTGCTGCAAGAGTGGTCAGGGATTGGAACAGGCTGCCCAGAGAGACGGTGGAGGTGTTCAAGAAAAGCGTGGCCATGGCACTTGGGGCCATGGAGGTATTGGGTTGACAGTTGGACTCTCCTTCTTGTTCCAGATCCAGCACATGTATCGCTGTGCTCGGGTTCAGGGCCTGGACACCAGTGAAGGGCTGCTTCTCTTTGGGAAAGAGCACTTCTATGTCATCGATGGATTCACCATGACAGCCACCAGAGAAATACGGGATATTGAGACCCTGCCTCCAAAGTGAGTAGATGAACAAAGAGTTCCCTCAGTCTGTAATAGCTGAACAGGAAGTATTTAAGGAGGTTTTTGATACATCGACTGTTGTGTCAGATTCAGAAAGACCTAGGGAGCAGTTTCCTCTGTGCTCAGAAATTTGTCAGTGTAGTACAGAAGAACAACTCTTCCCATAAATGGTCTCTCGTTTGTGCACCTGCAGCCCAGACTCCGGTCCGGTCCTGTCCTGATCCCCAGTAGCAGGGGAGGGAGGAGATTCTGCCTCTCTGCTGTGCTCTGCTGAGAGCCCACCTGCAGTGCTGGGCCCAGCTCTGGACTCCCAACATAAGAAGGATGTGGAACTGTTAGAACAGGTCCAGAGGAAGCCATAAAGATGGTCAGAGACCTGGAGCACCTCTGATCTTCACACAGGCTGAGAGAGTTGGGTCTGTTCAACTTGGAGAAGAGAAGGCCCTGGGGAGACCTTAGAGCTACCTGCCAGTACCTGAAGGGGACTCCAGGAGAGCTGTTGGAGAAGAGAAGNACCTGCAGTGCTGGGCCCAGCTCTGGACTCCCAACATAAGAAGGATGTGGAACTGTTAGAACAGGCCCAGAGGAAGCCATAAAGATGGTCAGAGACCTGGAGCACCTCTGATCTTCACACAGGCTGAGAGAGTTGGGTCTGTTCAACTTGGAGAAGAGAAGGCCCTGGGGAGACCTTAGAGCAACCTGCCAGTACCTGAAGGGGACTCCAGGAGAGCTGTTGGAGAAGAGAAGGCCCTGGGGAGACCTTAGAGCAACCTGCCAGTACCTGAAGGAGACTCCAGGAGAGCTGGGGAGAGACTTTTGACAAGGGCCGGAAGTGGTAGAGCAAAGGACAGTGGCTACAAACTGGAAAGAGCTGGGTTTAGATGAGACATGAGGAAGAAATTCTTTGCAGTGAGGGTGGTGAGGCACTGGAACCAGTCCAGAGAAGTCGTGGAGACTGGCTGGACGTGTCGAAAGCAAGGTTGGATGGGGCCTTCAGCAGGCTGGCAGGACTGGAACTAGGTGATCTTTGGGGACCCTTCCAACCCAAACTATTTTGTGATTCCATGATATGAATTAAGGGATTAATTCCTTTAGTTTGTCTTCTTTTTAATCACTTCTCTCCTGCCTGTTCATGCTCATTTGTAGAATGCATGAACCAATCATACCCAGGGGAGCAAGGCAAGGCCCAAGTCAACTGAAAAGAACATGCAGCATCTTTGCATATGAAGATATAAAGGAAGTACACAAAAGAAGATACCTTTTGCAGGTAACTTGGGCACCAAATTTGGATCTAGGAGCCAACTTTGGGATTTTTTTGTTGATATTGTAGTTTTTAAAAACAAAAAATCTAACTGACCAGTGTTTGGAAAGTGAAACTCTTTGTGGTGTTGAAACTAAAATGCTTAAATTGGTAGTTCCTGTTTGAACATTTGAGTGGTTGAGTTTATTGTGCCTGTCAGTGAACTTCAACGTTGTGAAAATAAAACAGCTGGCCACACTAGGCCACATCTGCTGCACCATAATTCAGTGTCAGATGTAGTACAACTTGACTAAACTGGTCTGTACCTGACCTGCAGAGGTGACAGCAAATGTGTCAGTGCTGACACAAGTTTGTCCTCTCTCTTTTCAGCCGATTGCAATTGAAGTTTTCTCAGGAGATGGACGGAACTACCTTCTAGCTTTCCAAAAAGGGGTTAGGAACAAAGTTTATCAAAGGTACTGTGAAATAAATTACAACATTTCATCTGAATGTTTACAAATCCCAAGCATGAACCCAGGCTGTGCCAGGAGTGGCTCAAGAGCAGTCTGGAGGGGAAGGACTTGGGGGTGTCAGTTGATGACAAACGTGAGCCAGCAATGATTGCTGGTGGCCCAGAAGGCAACCACGCCCCAGGGAGGTTGTGGATGCCTCCTCCCTGGGGGTGTTCAAGGCCAAGTTGGGTGAGACCTTAAGCAAGCTGCTCCAGTGGGAGGTGTCCATCCCCATGGCAGAGAGGTCAAAACTAGATGATCTTTAAGATCCCTTCCAACCCAAACCATTCTGTTAAATCTTTGTGTTGGGCTTACTTGAGCCATCTGTGACCTAACCACCAGAATCAGACTGAAAGAGTGATGGGTGTTAGGCAGTGGATGACCTGGATGACCAGGAAAGAACCACTACAAACTGCTCTGCCACTACTGGTAGAGTGTGTCCAGTGAGGAAAGGATCTTCCCATTTTGTGGAAGATGTTCTGTAGCTGCTTAAAACAAAGTACTAAATGCTCTCTGCTTCAAAGGAGAAGACACAGCAAGGACAAGAACACTAATCTTTATTTCTTTCTGACTGCTGCTGCAGGTTTTTGGCTGTGGTACCATCTCTAACTGACAGTTCTGAGTCAGTGTCTGGGCAGAGACCAAACACCAGTGTAGAGCAAGGGTAAGTGATTCTGTTCCTCACAAGCCCATGATGGTTCATTATGGACAGGATTTGCTGGAGGGTCCTGCAACCTCAATTCAAAATTGGGCATTACCAGGATAAATACCTGGTGTGCCTCAGTTATTTTAGATGTACTGATATCATTGGCAGCATCAAGATAGCTTCTGGCCAATTAATACATGCTTTCAGGATTAATGTTATCAGTATGCAGATGGAATTGAATTGTGAAAGGAATTGGATGAAAGGAATTGGAGTGCCTAAACCATGAGGTTTGTCCAAGTTGTTTTCCTCATCAGCAGCCTCTTAGATCTATTTGTACTTGCACTGAATTGCTTCATTAAGGTGATCAGTTTAACAGTATGTGTTTAGAAATTAAAGAGGGCACTGCTAAAGCAAAGGAACAAAGCTCTGTTTTACTCATTGTTACTGTTTGTAAGGCTTAATCTTAAAGCTTTCAATTGTCTTGTGAAGATGTAACACAGATCTTAGTGCTAAGTCAGCAAATCCACTTCCTTCTTCCCATTAGGTCTGGCTTGCTTAGCACTTTAGTGGGAGAAAAATCTGTTACTCAAAGATGGGAAGTAAGTATGAAAATTTGGGGGTTTCTTGTATTGAGTTGCACATTTTGCAGTAATGCCTCAGTGATCAGTGCACAAAAGTTGCATCCTTTTCTTAGGATGGGTGGAATATCCTGCTGTAGAAAGGGTGTCTCAGCATTTTGATTTGGAGTGTTTTATGATATCCTCACCAACTAGGAAATGGTTCTGCCATAGAAGATGCGAGGGGAGGGGCTGTAGTAAAAGTAGAGTGAGCTCTGTTACTAGTGAAGTAGGTTTCCTCTGCTTGAGGAGAGCTGAACACATTTGGTTGTTGTCAAGGCAGCGCTTGACAGTGTTGTTTTCTGTCTTCCTTAAGAGAGGAGAAATCAGTAACTTCCAGTACCTGATGCACTTAAACACTCTGGCAGGCAGATCCTACAATGACCTCATGCAGTACCCTGTCTTTCCCTGGATCCTTGCAGACTATGATTCAGAGGTAAATAAAACATTTTGTCAGCCTTTTAATCCTTTGTGTGGTAGAGCTTTTGCAAGTGCTGCCTTGGTAAAACCGAGGCTTATCTTCACCACCGGTTGCTTGCTCCCAGCTATTTTGTGATGTTCCCCCTGCTTGGCAGTGTATTAAGGGCAGAACATCAGAGCTTCTTGGCTGTCCCATGCAGGCAGGTGCTTGCTTGCACTGGTTTTATGGATGGTACTGGACTGTGCACAAGAGAGGGAGGCACAGAGCCCGATGTAAGACAGTCAGCCCTCTGTTGCAGCAGTGCGTATCCTGAAGGACACCATGACCACAGAGAAGCAGGCTTGCCTGGGAGACTCTGGCAGGGGCTGTTAGGAAATCTGCCCCCACAGTGAAGAACTGGCTCTTGAAAGAGATGAAACATCCTATTGATGCTTTCACAGGCAACTCTTTTGCTACCAGCCAGATTGTAACGTGAAGTAAATATAAAGTAAAATAAATTGTTGAGCATTTAAGGACAGGATTGAGAGGAATTGCAGAACAGGAGGAGGAGTGTGGGGAAAAAATTATCTAGAGCCCAGATGTGCCTTCATTTAAAGCCCTCTGAGTCTCTTAGAGCAGACTGAAGGACTGATCTGAGAGTAAGCATATCCAACATGGATCAAAGCCAGGCTGGATGAGACCTTGAGCAAGCTGGTCTAGTGGAGGTGTGTGTCCCTGCTTGTGGCAAGGGGTTTGGAACTGGATGATGTTTGAGATCCCTTCCAACCCAAACCATTCTGTGAATCTATGGGCATTGCAACTGCTGTGTGTGTGGGAAACAGGGATGGCAGCCTTAGGAGACGTGTGGTGTTATATGTGGTAACCAGCAGTGTGTAAAGGGCTTGTTTGAGTTTCCTTTTTGTTCTTTGTTTATAAGATTGGTGTTTGGATTTTTGGTTGTTTTTAAAGGAACTGGATCTTACAAATCCCAAGACCTTCAGAAACCTGGCCAAACCCATGGGAGCTCAAACAGAAGACAGGTTAGCCCAGTACAAGAAGAGATTTAAAGACTGGGAGGATCCCAATGGTGAGTTAATGATACATCCTGCAGGAGGAGCAGAGGGACACGTGCCTGTCATGCAGGCACAGTATCACACAACTGTCAGGGCTGGAAGGGACCTCAAGGATCATCCAGTTCCAACCCCTCTGCCATGGGCAGGGGACACCTCACACTAGATCAGGTTGCCCAGAGCCACATCCAGCCTGGCCTTATAAACTTTCAGGGATGAACTTGAATGTCATGAGGGATGGAGACCACCTCCCTGGGCAACCCGTTCCAGTGTCTCACCACCCTCATGGTGAAGAACTTCTTCCTAATGTCTAATCTAAATCTGCCCTCCTCTGGATTGAATCAATTCCCCATAGTCCTATCACTACCTGACACCCTAAAAAGTCCCTCCACAGATTTTGTGTAGGCCTTCAGATACTGGAAGGCCACAATAAGGTCTGCTCAGAGCCTCCCATCTCCTTGTAGGGGAGTCATGGTTTGTTTTTTTTTATATTGTGGGTCAGGAGGTCTTCATGGCCCAGAAATGTATGCAGGTGGCCAGGAGGGCCAGCAGCATCCTGACCTGTATCAGAAATGGTGTGGCCAGCAGGAGTAAGGAAGTGATTGTCCCCTTGTACTCTGCACTGGTGAAACCACACCTTGAGTCTTGGGTTTGGTTTTGGCCACTGCAGTATGAGAGAGACACTGAATGACTGCTGGAATGGGTCCAGAGAAGGGCAGCAAAGCTGGTGAAGGGTCTGGAGAACAGGACTGGTGAGGAGCAGCTGAGGAATCTGAGGTTGTTTAGTGTGGAGAAGAGGAGGCTGAGGGGAGACCTCATTGCTCTGAAAGGGGGTTTAGAACCAGATGGGGGTTGGTCTCTTCTGACAAGTTACTAAAACAGGGCAAGAGGAAATGGCCCCAAACTGCCCCAGGGGAGGTTTAGGCTGGAAATTATAAAAAATTCTTTGCTGCAAGAGTGGTCAGGGATTGGAAGAGGCTGTCCAGGGAGGTGGTGGAGTCCTCATCCCTGTTCAAGAGATGTGTGGGCTTGGGGACATGGTGGTAGTGGTCATGGTGGGGTTGGATAGAATGTTGGACTCGGTGATCTTAGAGGTCTTTTCCAACCTTAGTGATTCTATTGGCATGTGCAGAACTCTACTGGGAGGTTTTTAGTGACTCTCCAACAAACAAATATCAGATCAAAGTAAAGGGGCCTGGGTTCTCTAGCTGGGTTATTTGACATCCAAATGGCAGCTTTGATTCCTGTGTGAAGATAAAGATACAATAATTGCTTGTTCAGGTCAGTTTAACAGTGTCTAAAGAATAGAATGGGCAGGCACAGGAAGCACACAGACCCAGCTGTCTACAGTTTGAGTGTCGCTGCAAGGATGTAAGTTGTACGAAGGAACAGAAATACTTCTGCAGTAGCCTGCAGAAGTTTCCATGGAACTTCCTGTGCTGGGAACCCTGCCACCTAACTGCTTTATTGATGTTCATTTTTAATCTTCTGCAGGTGAGACCCCAGCTTATCACTATGGGACCCACTACTCATCTGCCATGATCGTGGCTTCTTACCTTGTCCGGATGGAGCCCTTCACTCAGATTTTCTTACGGTTACAGGTAACAGTTCCATCACCTCACTTGGTGTTGCTTTCCTGCTGGACATTTGAGACCTAACTAAAAAAGTCACTTGGCTTTGTTTTCATCAGATATGGGAGAAGAATTATATTTAGAGTCATTACTGCTTCAGAGGTTTCTTTGTAAACATTGTAATGGAATTAACTTTTTTTTTTTCCTTGCAGTTGGAACATTTTCCTAAGTATTAGCAGAAGAAAATATCAGCAGACAAAAGTCAAAGCAAGTTTTATTGTGAAAAATACTTTGCTGCTCATTCTTTGTTTGTCTCTTGTTGAAAGAATCATATGGCAGTTGTTTAGCTCTCTGCTGGAGGCATTGAAAGATTGTTATTTTAAGCCAATATGTCTCTCCAAACAGCCATTTTAGAAGAAAGGCTGAGAGAGTTGTCGTTGGTCAGCCTGGAAAAGAGAAGGCTGAAAGGAGACCTTCTTACCATGGCCCAGTACAGAAAGGGTGGTTGCCAAGAAGATGAAGACTCCTTTTGACAAGGAGTCCCATGGCACAGACAAGGGATGATGGGGACAAGTTCCTGCTGGGAAGTTTCCCTTTGGGCTTCAGAAGAAAATGTGTCTGCATGAGCACAGTCAGACACTGGAATCATGTCTCAAGGGAAGCATAGGAGTCCCCTANCAGGTTGGAGCCTTGAGTGACCTGTTCTAGTGGGAGGTGTCCCTGCCTATGGCAGGGGGTTGGAACTGAATGATCTTTGAGGTCCCTTCCAACCTTACCATTCTATTATTCTACAGGGGGCAGTTTAAGACTCAGTTTGCTAGGTTGTTGGGCCAGCTCATTGCAACTCTGCTGTGCCCTAGAAAATTTGGAGCAGATGGTCTTTGGGGTCCCTTCCAAGTTGGCGTTCTGGGATTCTATGAAGTAGGTCTTAAAACAAACTAAGGTTTAGCAAAGCCCGGAATTCTTTGCCAGTTTGATGTGTGATAGGGTTTGTCAAATACTTCTCTAGACAGAAGCCATCAGGCAAAAAGATTTGTTTTTCTCTAGGAGAGACTAAACTTTGAAATGGGGCTTAAAACCTCTGGGTACCTGAGCGCTTTGTGTTTACTGTGCACCAAAGCATAATGCAACTGTTTACAGCTGTCCTGTCAGAGGAAGCAGCATTCTGTGTTCTGCAGTATCTGTCTTAGGCAGAGGATGTTCTGATTTGGCTTCTTGGCAAAACCTGCTGTGCTGAGAGATAATCTGATGCTGACACACTCCTGGCTCTGTCCCACAGGGCGGTCACTTCGACCTGGCTGACCGAATGTTTCACAGCGTACGGGAAGCTTGGTACTCGGCATCGAAGCACAACATGGCAGATGTGAAGGAGCTCATCCCAGAGTTCTTCTACCTCCCTGAGTTCCTGCTCAATTCCAACAACTTTGACCTAGGTAGGCAGACAGAACCTGGTAGCATTGCTCACGGTGTGAAAGCAGTGCCAGGCAGCCTGACGTGAGAAAACTGTCTTGTGGGACAGGCAGAGAGAGGTCTGGTGAACTGCATGAGCAAATGGTGAATGACTTGTGTGCTGTGACAGGAAAGGACAAGCAGAACTACTGCTGATACTTCTGATACTTCCTTTACATGTTTATAATGTTTGAAATCCAGAATGATTCAGAACTCATTGGTTCATCAGGAAGAGTAGAGCAAGGCTTCTTATTTCCTCCGTCAGTTATTTTTCAAGCCTTACCAGCCTTAAGGTATTTTCCCAAGCACTGACTGCTCAGTTTCATCAGTTAATGGAAAGTTTTTTTCTAAGACTTGATGAAAAAGCACTGAAATACCCAAAAAAGGAGGGTTTTTTTCTTCCTTCGGAGTGGCATGTTTTAGTTATTGCTTTAGGTTTGGGTTTTTTAAACCAGTTCAGATTGTAGGTAATCATGTTTTTGTTGGCATTTCTCTGCTTTATGTTTTTTTTGCCACATAACTTGTTACTCCGTGAAGGTCTGAAATTGTGCCAGGGGAGGGTTGGGTTGGAGATGAGGAAAAATTTCTTTGCTGCAAAGAGTGGTTGGGGATTGGAACAGGCTGCCCAGGGAGGTGGTGGAGTCCCCATCCCTGGAGGTGACCAAGAAATGTGTGACCATAGCACCTGGGGATGTGGTTTAGTGGCCATGGTGGGGTTGGATTGAAAGCAGGACTTGATCTGAGAGGGCTTTTCCAACCCAAACAATTTTATGATCCTATGATTCTATAAAATAACGTTTTCCCTGTTGTTGCCTAGCATGTGGAAATCATAGAATCATAGAATGGTAAGGTTGGAAGGGACCTCAAGGATCATCTAGTTCCAACCCTCTGCCATAGGCAGGGACACCTCCCACTAGTACAGGTCACTCAAGGCCTCGTCCAACCTGACCTTGAACACCTGCAGGGAGGGAGCAGCCACANACCTCAAGGATCATCTAGTTCCACCCCTCTGCCATAGGCAGGGACCCCTCCCACTAGTACAGGTCACTCAAGGCCTCGTCCAACCTGACCTTGAACACCTGCAGGGAGGGAGCAGCCACAACCTTCCTGGGCAACCTGTATTGACACAGTATTGTGAAGACAAGACTGAACTGCCCTGCTTTATAAAGAAAAGGGGCTAGAATTTCTTTTTTTTTGTGTGTGTAATTTCTTTTCACTGTTGCAGTGCAGTTTTACTGCTTCTTGCCACATTTTAATCCTCTCTTTATTTTTTTGGCTTTTTTTTTTTAATAGGTTGCAAACAAAATGGCACTAAACTTGGTGATGTCATCCTCCCACCGTGGGCAAAAGGAGATCCTCGTGAGTTTATCAGAGTTCATCGGGAGGTAATTGAATTTGCATTTGAATAATGCCGACAGGGAAAAAAGCTCAGCTGGCACTTGCCACTCTTCCTTAGTTCCATCTGCTTTGTGCAGTCACAGCTGCCAGCAATTCCTGGCTGATAGCTACAAGTGGTGTTTCCTCCCCTTCCTTTTCATCTGGGGACTTTGTTGTGGGCAAAACTTGCTTCAATTAAAAGCTTCATCAAAACCTAACAAGAATATGTCAAAATGTCTTGTGCATGGTTCTGTGGGGTAGGTGTGGGCTCAAGCACTGACACACACAACTGAGTTTAATACATGTCCCTTGAATTTCAGGCTCTGGAATGTGACTTTGTGAGTGCACATCTGCATGAGTGGATTGATTTGATCTTTGGCTATAAACAGCAAGGTCCTGCTGCAGTAGAAGCTGTCAATGTCTTCCACCATCTCTTCTATGAAGGCCAAGTGGACATATACAACATCAATGATCCATTAAAGGAGACAGCTACCATAGGATTCATTAACAACTTTGGACAGATACCAAAGCAGGTACATCTTTCATATCATTCTTATTTGCCAGGTGCCACTCAAATTGAAACATATTCATGGAAAAGAGGAAAGCGTTTCAGGAGTGAAACTTCCTGGCACTGTTTTTCCAGTGCTGGGAAATATTTCCCATTTCCATCATGAATGCAACAAAGATCAGTTTGGGACTTTGCTTGTGAGATTAGAAAGGTCTTTTTCTTTTATGGCTTTAAAATAAAGGCAAGATGAGTAATAGTTCAGCACTAAAAATGATCTTGAGGAAAAAATGAGTCCCTTCTGCAAAGTCAAAGGGGAGCAAGGAAACTGCAGCTTCAAAGTAATGCCTGGGGTTTAGGTGTTTGAAGCTATCCTGTAATAGGAGAATTTCTAGAAAGATTTCTAGAATAATTTATGGTTCCTTTTTGTTTATTTTTTTTTTCATACCAGTCCCTTGGGGTTCTGCAGGGCTTGGCCACCTCTTTCCTTTGAAGAGTCTGTTGAAAGAAACCTCAAAATTTAAATGAAGGAGATGGACTTTGGTAGGGCAACTGTAGTTAAGGAACTACAGAGTCACATTTTTGGTGCAGCTTTGCAATCTGTGTTCTGTTAAAGAGGTTATATTAAATTATCAAATGCAGTATTAAATCTAAAGTTGGTTGTGTGGTTTTCTTGTGAGTTCGGGGTTCCTGCCTTTCCCTCTCTCCCCCCTTTTGTTTTTTCTCCTCCCTAANGCCTGTCCTCCCTCTCCCCTTTTTTGCCTGTCCTCCCTCTCCCCTTTTTTGCCTGTCCTCCCTCTCCCCTTTTTTGCCTGTCCTCCCTCTCCCCTTTTTTGCCTGTCCTCCCTCTCCCCTTTTTTGCCTGTCCTCCCTCTCCCCTTTTTTGCCTGTCCTCCCTCTCCCCTTTTTTGCCTGTCCTCCCTTTTCCTACAAATGCCCCAAGATGCCTCAGCTTGGAGGGAGTAAATCAGAATGAAAAAGCAAGAGGAAGAGTTGCTTGGAGGATCAGGGAGGGTTGGTTTTTCACTTGCTTGCTGCTCTTTGAGATGAGTTGTCCATATGAACACTGTATGATGTCCCTTCTCTCTCCATCTTCTCCTAGCTCAGCCAGACTGGAGGCACGCTGTAGTTCAGGGAGAGCTGTGGCCTGTAGCAAGTTGTTCCCCTTCATACCCAGAGTGTAGGTGCAAGCAGTAGAATGATGTGTGCATGCTGATAGCTCAGCTCCCTCAGGCTTGTGTCCCATCCCTCTGCTTTGGATAGGCCAACAGGTAACACATCTCCAAGGGGTTGAGGAAAATAACTTCCAGCCTGGAATTTCAGTTCTCCTTCCAATTCTGTAATGGCCTCTCTCTGAAAGCTGAACAGAAATCTTACAAAGTATCACTCACTGTTAGGTTTTGGCATTTACACCTTATAATACACAACTTCTGCCACCTAAGATGTGAATTATGAATGTATCCCATGGTAAATCTTAGTGTGTATCACTGATGATCACAGTTAGAAGTGATGATGGACTTGTTTGACTGTCTGAGACCCCAGGAATGGTCACTGAAGCAGTGAAATGGGAATTCCACCACTCATAATGGCAAGCTAGGCAGAAGATAATCACAGAATCACAGAATGGCAGAGGCTGGAAAGGACCTCTGAAGATCATTGAGTCCAACCCCCTTGCCAAGGCAGCTTCACCTACATAAGGTCACAGGGCACCACTGAACAAAGCCTGACCCCATCCTCCTGACACCCACCTTTTGAAGTATTGATCAGCATTGATGAGATCCCCCTCAGTCTTCTTTCCAGACTAAACTGCCCCAATTCTCGCAGCCTTTCCTCATGAGAGATATTCCAGTCCCCTCAGCATCTTCGCAGCCCTTTGCTGTAGCTTCTTCAGCAAATCCCTGTGCTTGTTGAGCTGAGGAGTCCAGAAATGGATACAATACTCCAGCTGAGGCCTCCTCAGGGCAGAATAGAGGGGAATGAGAAACCTCCTTTGACCTGCTGGCCATGCTCTTCTTGATGCACCCAAGGATGATAATCAGGTGCTAAGATGCTTTTCCTGTCCTTGATTGTCATATGTGGTCCACTTACACACCCATCCACCTTCTTGGGTAGCACAACCACCTCCAACCTCATGAGCTGCTGTTTCAAAGCAGTTTATCCTAAGCCTGAATTTAATGATCATCAACTTGAAGGTTTTTTGCTTGCTTTGTTTCAGCTGCTCTTGCAACTGAATGCAGCTTTTAGAACACTCCTCAGATCTTTCTTCAATTGCATTTACTGAAATGTCATCTTTATTGGAAAGGTTGCCCCAAGTGTGGTGGGGAGATGCTGGCACAGGTTGCCCAGGGAGGTTGTGGATGCCCCCAAGGCCAGGTTGGATGAGGCCTTGAGCAAGCTGATCTAGTGGAAGGTCTATGGCAGAGGGGCTGGAACCAGATGACCTTTAAGGTCCCTTCCAACTCAAACCATTCTCTGGTTGTGTGATGTTATTTGTGAATACTGGGAGCAAGTTAAGTAACATTTGCTGACCTGCAGAATTTTTAGAAGGAAAACTGGACATTCTGATGAACTTCTTAAGCTTTGTGCTCTTGTAAACCTGACATTTCTAATGCTAATTAATTCCTTGATGGATTTCAGCTCTTTAAAAAACCACACCCACCGAAGCGAGTTAGAAGCCGGCTGAATGGAGAGGCTGTGGGGACATCTCTGCCCCCTGGTTCCACAAGTGACAAGATTTTTTTCCATCATTTGGACAACTTGAGGCCATCCCTTGCCCCAGTGAAAGGTAAAGTGTAGAACCATTCCTGTTTCTTTGGCAGAACATTCAAAGTTTCCACCTTTTCCAGGTTTTGCTTTGTTCTGATGTTCTTAATACCTTGTAAGAAAGATTTAAAGCAGCCTAATGCTGTCAGATTATGTTCCTAGCTACCTTAAAACTTGGGAAGCACCAAATCTGTGCCAGGAGACACAAGACAAGGGACAGTGGATACAAACTGGAACCCAGAAAGTTCCACCTCAACATGAGGAGAAACTGCTTTGGTGTGAGGCTGCTGGAGCCCAGGAGCAGGCTTCCCAGAGAGGATGTGGAGTCTCCTTCTCTGGAGATTTTTAAGACCCACCTGGATGCATTCCTATGTGACCTGCCCAGGCTGATCCTGCTTTGGCAGAGGGGTTGGACTCTGTGGCCTCCAGAAGTCACTCTGAACTCCTAACGTTCTGTGACTACATGAAACAAAGATTTTTTTGTACCATAGCCGCTACAGAGACACTGCTTTTGCAGAGCATCAGGTGTTTAATGGGATCGGGTAGCATTGGTCTGTGCTAGCAATAAAACGTTGCCTTATCTTCTTTTCTAGAGCTCAAGGAGCCTGTGGGGCAGATTGTGTGCACAGACAAAGGCATTCTGGCTGTGGAACAGAACAAGGTTCTCATCCCACCTACCTGGAATAAAACCTTTGCTTGGGGCTTTGCTGACCTCAGCTGCAGGCTGGGTACCTACGAGTCAGACAAGGTTGGTAGCTGAAATTTGTTCCAGTCCTGAATGTACCACAGGCAATTAGTCCTCCACAGTGGGGGAAAAAAAAAAAAAAAAACAAGGGAAATTTATTTCACATTTTCCTGAAACAATCTTTCACTGTATCTGTTTTATTGCTCCCTGTCTGCTGGTCTTAATCAGAACAGCAGCAGAGTGACATGGACTAATTAATACTTTTTTTTTAACCAAATTTGCCAAAGATGAATGAATAAAATCTATGCAGCTAAAGCTCATTTCTCGAGGAGGCATCTTCTGGCAGAGGCTGGAATTGCTTCTGCTTGAGGAGAAGCTGCTCTGATATATTAGTTGATGATCCAAACTTCAGGATACCAGGCAGGTTTATTCTTCTCCTACCAAACACTAATCCTGCAAGTAATTCTTCTTTGTTGTCTTTGTTTTTAGGCAGTAATTGTTTATGAGTGCTTGTCAGAGTGGGGACAGATCCTGTGTGCCATTTGCCCCAACCCCAAGCTCGTTATCACCGGAGGAACGAGTACAGCAGTGTGTGTGTGGGAAATGGGCGTCTCCAAGGAAAAGGCCAAAGCCCTCACACTGAAACAGGTACAACACAACACAGCTGCCTCCTGCCTACGTTGTGCTGCAAAGGAATTATGAAAGGAGAGCTGCTCACACAGCAAGCCTGGAAATTTAAAGGTGTTCCAGCAGCTGGAGGTGTTTAATAAAACCATGTGGACATGGCACTTGAGGACTTAGTTTAATGGCTATGGTGGTGGTAGGCTGATGGTTGGATCTGAGGATCTTAGAGGGCTTTTCCAACCCAAACAATTCTATGATTCTGTGATGACCCGAACCTTTCCAGCTAAATGGGTTTAATGTAATAATGTTTGTCCTCTCTCCTGATTGCAAGTTGTTCCTCTTGACTTCTGTTCTGCAGGCGCTGCTGGGTCACACTGACACTGTCACCTGCTTAACAGCCTCGCTGGCTTATCACATCATCGTGAGTGGCTCCTGGGACCGCACCTGCATCATCTGGGATTTGAACAAACTCTCTTTCCTGACACAGCTTCGAGGCCACAAGGCTCCAATTTCAGCACTCTGCATAAATGAACTGACGGTGAGCACCAAACACCATTCACCAGCCTGCAGTGGGGACAGCAGCATGAGTCAGAAATGGTTAAACCAAAGACAACCAAACCAGGCCCCTCTGGTGCTGTGGCTAAACTGCTGTAACTCACCTGGAAAGTCATTAGCTGGATTAGCGAGGGATCAATTGGTGTCATAGAATAGAATCATAGAATCAGTTAGGGTTGAAAGGGAACAGAAGGATCATCTAGTTCTAACCCTCCTGCCATGGGCAGAGACGTTCTAGAGCCTCATCCACTCTGACCGTAAACACCTCCAGGTGTCCTCTGTCCAGAGACACACCTGAGTTTATTCCATGAGTAGCAGCTAGAGCTCAGAAAGACTTCTTAAGAGTAGCTAGTGTGATGCTCAACTGAGTTGTCAAACCTGCCACAGGGGATAAGAAAAGGTTTTGATATGTGACCCTGATTGACTTCTGTTCTTTGACACTTAATTTAAAGGAAGCAGAAGATACCTTGAGTGAAGCTGCAGTGACAGTTGTAGCAGTTAGAGCTGCCTAGCAGAGAAGACCTGGGGGTGCTGGTTGTACAATCAGCTAAAGATGAGCCAGGGTGTGCCCAGGTGGCCAAGAAGGCCACCAGCATCCTGGCCTGAATCAACAACAATGCAACCAGCAGTAGAGCAGGGATTGTCCCCCCTGTACTCAGCACTCATGAGGTTACACTGGAGTGCTGGGCTCTGTTTTGGGCCCCTCACTCCAAGAAGGACATTAAGGGGCTGGAGCCTGGTCCAGAGAAGGGCAGCAGAGATGGTGAAGAGTCTGGAGAACAGGACTGGGGAGAAGCAGCTGAAGGAGCTGGGGGTGTTTAGTCTGGAGGGGGCCAAAGTGAGGTGGGGATCAGCCTCTTCTCATACGCAACAAGTGACAGAACAAGATGGCCTCAAGTTGTGCCAAGGGAGGTTCAGGTTGGATATTAGGAAACATTCGTTCCCAGGAAGGCTTCTCAAGCACTGGAACAGGCTACCCAGCAAGGTGGCAGAGTCACCATCCCTGGAGGGATTAAAAAGCCACGTGGATGTGGTGCTGAGGGATGTGCTTTAGCAGCAGTGGTGGGATTGTGAGCTCGAGGTGAACAATTGGATTTGATAATCTCAAAGGTTTTTTCCCAACCTAAGCAGTTCCATGGTTCTATGGTTCAGTGGTGACCTGGCACTGCTAGGTTAATGGTTGGACTCCAAGATTTTAAAGGTCTCTTCCAACCCAAACAATTCTGTGAGAAACAGACATATCCTAAAAGCTTCTCTCCCTGGTGGCCCTGGAACTTACAGGTGGCAATTTATCCAATTCATGGATGTCAAAGAACTTTCCTGACCTGAAACTTTATGAAGCTAGTCTATCAGGGTGGGCCGTGGATGGGCCATGCTGCAGCTGTAGCAGATGCAGGGGTTGAAATCAAGACAAAACAGGGCTGTGTTGCAAGGAGAGGGGAGCAGGAGGCACAGTTACTAGCTGCTATGAGTCTGGTGGTTATAGTACTGCCAGTTTTAGACTCCTGTTTGCTCTCTGCACTAGTTTAGACCATCTCTTGCTCTTTTACCAATAAGAACACAAATGAAATTTCAGGTGGCACATGTTTGCCCAGAAGAAGTGGAGGCAGTACAAGCAGAGGCTGTGAAAACTGAGGAGGGACAGTACTGAATATAAGTTGGTGGATTGCTGTATTGTGCAGAGTGGAGGGAAAGTCAGATGCTGTAAAGACAGCAAAACTATGCTGCAAGATGCAAAGATGCTATAAAGACAGCAAAACGAGGCTGCTGAGCCTCATTTTCTCTGTACAATTTAAAAGGCTGCACATTGTTCCAAAGATTTTGTTCAACCTCTGCTTGAGCAGAACTTCTGGAGAAGTTCAGCCTCGATGGCTGAACTCAGCTTGTAACTGAACCTCCCTTAGAATTTTGCTGAAGGCAATTGGGGGCTTGCATTGAAGTATGGAGGTGTCATTTTGTCTTTGCAGGGGGACATTGTCTCCTGTGCTGGCACTTACATCCACGTGTGGAGCATTAATGGCAGCCCTACTGCCAGTGTGAACACCTTCACTGGCCGCAGCCAGCAGATCATCTGTTGCTTCGTGTCGGAGATGAATGAGTGGGACACGCAGAACGTCATCGTCACAGGGCACTCGGATGGGGTCGTCCGGGTCAGTACCTGCGCTCCCCCTTTGCAGGTGTCACCTCTCACCTCGGCAGTAGTTAGGGTTGCCGTGTCTGTCCAGCAGTGGCCTGCCTGGCACCAAAAGCAGTCCTGCTCTGTGTGGGTGCTCCACCTGACCAAACCTGCAGGAAACCCAGACTGGGTAGACCATGCAGACTACTTTAAGTGCTGGAACTGGAGTAGTACAGTGTGTCCTGTCCACCAGTTAGATGGACATCGAGCATTCATTTCAAACCCCTTCAGTGAGCTGCCATTCTTGTACAGCCTTTCAGTTAGCTTTCTCCTTTTGGAGAAATAAAAGAGGGACTTGATGAGCACTGCGAGCCTTTGCCCTCTGCAGTCCTGGCTCTGCTTGAAGCAGGATCTGCTGCTCAGGTTGTTCTGTGGAGTGTATCTTTTTTTCGTTTGAGCATCTGAGATGTTAAATAACAGCACAAGACTTGCTCTGTCCTGATCCAGGCATGAAGACAGATATCAACTTATAGCATCTAGTCCCTGAAAACAAGGCTTAGCATGGAGATGTGAGCCATCTCTTCTGGCTACCGGTGCAAACCCCCAGTTCTGAAAAGCCATCTGAACTCCAGAAGCAGCTCAGCAGAAAGCTAAGAACTCACTGTGTGTCACTTTGCTTATCTCCTGTCCCTCCAGTTCTGGCGGATGGAGTTTTTGCAAGTACCAGAAACACCAGCTCCAGAGCCTGTGGAGATGCTGGAAATGCAAGACGATTGTCAGGAAGCACAGCTAGGTATGTCTCCTGACAAGTGTTTGCTTGCTTCAGGCCCCATCCAGGCTTGGAACCTCCATAGCTTCTCTGAACAACCTTTTCCAGTGCCTTGCCACCTTCACTGTAAAGAATTTCTTCCTCATGTCTCATCTAAATCTAGCTTCTTCCAGTTTGAGCCATTTCCCTACATCCTGTCACTCCACACCTTTGCCAAAAGTCCCTCTGTGGCTCTCCTGTAGCCTACTTCAAATCCTGGAAAGCTGCTCTGAGGTGTCCCTGGAGCCTTCTCCAAGCCGAACAATTCCAAGTCTTTCAGCTTGTCTCCAAATCAGAGGTGCTTCAGCCCTTGGATCATCTTGGTGGCTTCCTCTGGACCTGCTGTAGTAGTTCCATGTCCTTCTTGTGTTGGAGGCCCCAGAGTTGCCTCAGCACTGCAGATGGGGTCTCAGTAAAGTGGAGCAGAGGGACAGAATCCCTTCCCTCCACCTGCTGCCCACACTGCTGGCAATGCAGCTCAGGATATATATGGGCTTTGCAGATACAGTCTGGATTTGGATGTGGATACAGGATGCTCATCAGTAATTATGATACCAATCTAGCTTGGGTTCTTTGTCACTAGGAATGTAAATCTCTTGGCCAATTGCTCTTTTCTATTAACAAACCTGTTGCTAATAAACCTGCATCGTGTTCCTCAGTCAGCTGGAGTTTCCCTATAGCTGGAGCTCTGCTTCCTTGTGTATGTTTGACTGGGAAGCAGCAGGATTTGGTTTTGTTAACTTGAACATTTTCTGAAAGTTTTACTCGTTGTGTCTGCCATAGCCTATACCTCAGGCTGTGGTAGGAAATAGCTTCAGTTCAAGCCTACTTTAACTTCAAAACCTACTTGCACTGTGATTTGTGGCAGGAGCTGACCTCTGCAGAGGCTCTCAAGATGCCTGCATGCAGTTCCCCTCTAAAGCTGTAGTGGTACTTGTTGGGCTGTAGGCAGTGCAGCAGGAGAGAAGGAAAAAAGCTGAGGCTACAAGCAGCCCTTCTAACATTTTCCTCTCTGGTGAATCCAGGGCATGAAGCCCACGAAGAGGACAGCAGTGACTCTGAGGCAGATGATCCCTGTGTAGGGCAGGACACAAAACTGCAGGAGAACCAGAGTCAGCCTAGCAGCACCAGCCACAGGCCTAGGTCATCATCAAACAGAGCAGCGGCAGCATGGTCAGCAGACAGCGGCTCCGATGACTCCAGGCGTTGGTCAGACCAGCTCAGCTTGGATGAGAAGGATGGCTTCATCTTTGTCAACTATTCTGAGGGACAAGCAAAAATGCATCCCCACATTCAGGTTAACCACCCACACCCCAGCTACGCTGAAGCACGGCACTACAGCAAGCTTAAACCAGGTAAAGGGACTGGGGGCACTTCTTCTGGCAGCACAGACCCATGAAGCAGTTTCCATCTGTGCAGCTCTGAGCAGGGTGGGTTGATCAGTTCCAAAATAGTGGAGAGGAAAATGTGTGTTGGTAGCACATTGTTCAAGCCTTTCCTGAGAAGCTATGGTCTGTTCAGCCTAACCAACAGCTAAGCCACTCGCTGGCCCACCACCACCACAAGCCCCTTCAAGTGGGATGGTGGAGAGACTAGAAAGGACAAAAGCAAGGGAACTCAGGAACTGGGATGAAGATGGTCTAAAAAGCAAAGGAAAGAGGAAGACGAAACAAGTGATGCAAAGCCAGTCACTCACCACTTCCCCCAAAACCCCTCCTCCTGAGTTTTATTGCTGAGCATACACATACACAGCATGGTGAGGGGTTGTAAGGGACCTTAAAGATCACCTAATCCAGCCCCCCTCAAAAGCAGGGGCACCCACAGAAGCTTGCCCAGTATCATAATGGCCAGCAGACTCGACAACCTCTCTAGGCAGCCTGCTCCAGGACTCCAGCACCCTCACAGCAAAAAAGTTTCTTCTGTTCAGATGGAACCTCCTGGGTTCCAGCTTGTGTCCATTGCTCCTTGTCCTGTCTCTGGGCACTATAGACAAGAGTCTGGCCCTATACTTCTGCCCTCCACACGCCCTTTTGCTCTTGCTGAGCCTCTTAAGCTGCTCTTCTCCAGGTTAAACAACCCCAGGTCTCTCAGCCTCTCCTCACAACAGTGCCCCTCCGCAGCTTCCAACTGGACCTCAAGAGAATGGAGTCTCTGTGTCTTGTTTGTGTCCTCTCTCACACATGCAGTTGAAAATTGTCTTTTCCTTGACTGAAATTCTTAGGGAGTTCAAGGAGCAGAGGGGTAGATTTTTTGTCTGTCAGCAAAGTCACAGGTATGCTTGGGGGGAGGAAGGAGCAAACCTGAGAAGAAATAAATCTGCTTTTAACCCTCCTCTTTGCCTCTCCTTTCCAGGGTACAGGTGGGAGCGTCAGCTGGTGTTCAGAAGCAAACTCACTATGCACACAGCTTTTGACCGCAAGGACAACGCACACCCGGCAGAGATCACCGCACTCGGCATCTCCAAGTGAGCAGCTCACCTCTCCAGCTTTCCCCTAGGTCACCTTCAGACACTGCATGGCTGCTCCACTGATAATTGCTTCCAACAGGATTTTTTGTTTTTCCAGTGGGAAGCAGTTCCTTGCTTAACATTTTATAATGCTTCTGTTCAGGGCAGCTCTGCTCAAGGACTACATTAGACTGTTTCAAAGCCCAGGTTGACAGGGTGCTGGGCCATCTCATTTAAGCTATAATCTTACCCTAAAAGGTTGGACTGGGTGACCCTTCAGGTCCCTTCCAACTTGGTATTCTATGAATCTATTCTCGTCCATGAACAAAAATTAAGCAGAGGCATTCAACCTTGTTGCATTAAACACAGGGAGCTGTTACAGCTCTGATTCTCTCTGAGACCAGGCTGATGTGTTTAGCCTCACTGTGTTACACAGGCAGTTCACAGAATTAACCAGGTTGGGAAAGACCTCTCAGATCATAGAGTCCAACCTAGCTCTGATTCCCACTTAGACCAAACTGACCTACTGTGCCAGACATTCGGTGTGTTGCGTACTCACATATCACTTACATATCATAGAATCGTTTTGGTTGGAAGAGACCTTTCAGATCAAAGCCAAACATTATTCCAGGACAGCAAGGTCACCACTAAACATGTCACTCAGCACCACATCTGCATGGCTTTTAAATCCCTCCAGGGATGGTGACGCCACCGCTGATTTCAGATGCCTTCAGGCCAGTTCCTCTCATCCTATCACTTATTACTTGGGAAGAAATACCAACCCACACCACCCTGCAACCTGCTTTCAGAGAGTTGCAGAGTAAGGTTTCCCCTCAGCCTTCTCCAGACTAAACACCCCCAGTTCCCTCAGCTGCTCCTCACCAGCCCTGTTCTCCAGACCCTTCACCAGCTTCACTGCCCTTCTGTGGACCTGCTCCAGCACCTCAATGTCTTGCTTGGACTGAGGTCCCAAAAATAAGCCCAGTGCTCAGTGTGCAGCCTCACCATCGCTGAGTATAAGGGGACAATCACTTCCCTGATCCTGCTGGTCCAGGCCATGATGCTGGTGGCCTTCTTGGCCAGCTGGGTACATGTTGGCTCATGTTCACCCAGCAAACTGAGGTGAAGTCATCACTGATAATGTGAGCGTTGCTGTGCCGGAGTTCTGCAGGAATGCCTTTGCCCTTCTCTTGCAGGGATCACAGCAGAATTCTCATTGGGGATGGTCGAGGCAGAGTGTTCAGCTGGTCAGTGAGTGATCAGCCTGGCCGATCTGCAGCAGATCACTGGGTGAAGGACGAGGGAGGGGACAGCTGCTCCGGCTGCACCGTCCGGTTTTCACTCACCGAGCGGCGTCACCACTGCAGGAACTGCGGACAGCTCTTCTGCCAGAAGTAAGCCAGAGCAGCCTCCCTTGGGGCTCTTTTCCTTACAGAATTCTAGGCTGGCTAAAATTGCTGCGTGCCAGGAGGATCTGCTGGAAGGCTAAGGGTTTATTTGCCAAAACAAAACTGATGAAGAAAATACATCAGAACTCTCAAAAGTTCTAGTGAGGAATTAGAAATAACAGAACAGCCCCTTCATAAACCCAGTCAGGAAGAAAACTATTAGGAGAGAAAGGTAGGGTTTGAAAGGAACACCTCTCACTAGCCTAGCTTCCTCAAGGCCTCATCCAGCCTGGAATTCAACATCTCCAGGGAGGGGGCACCCACAACCTCCCTGGGCAACCTGTTCCAGTGTCTCCCCCACCCTTACCATCAAGAATGTCTTCCTCATCTCCAGTTTCAATCTCCCCTCTTCCCACTCAAAACCATTGTCCCTCATCCTGTCACTACAGGTCCTTGTCAGAAGTCCCTCATACAAGTGAAATTGCATCTCTGTGTTAAGTTTGGGGTTTCCTGGTATTTGAATTCTTGGTAATAGTTTTTACACCTGGATAGAATGTGGCCTGGTTGAGAGAGTACCTGTGCTCACAGCAGTGTTCGTTTCCCTCTACAGGTGCAGCAGGTTTCAGTCCGAAATCAAGCGGCTGAAGATCTCCTCCCCAGTCAGAGTCTGCCAGAACTGCTTCTACAACCTGCAGCACGAGCGAGGTTCAGAGGAGGGGCCTAGAAATTGATGGGGTCTTGGCAAAGGGAGACCTTGTCCAACCCCACCCTGACTCCGAGGACTAGTGGGAGTCTGGCACAGTGGTCAGAAGGGATTAGAACACTGTCTGTTTACACTGAGTTTTAAGCACTAAAAGTCTAAAGGGATCATTGAATGGAGTGGTGTTGAGAGAAGGTCAATGAGTGAAGAGCAAGCTCTGGGAAGACGTTATTAATAACCACAAACCCAGCAGAACTGTCCACTCCTAAAGCTGTGTTGATGTGGCTATGGGGAAGCCTTCGTATACCCTACTGAGCTGTTCTTGTCTTGATTTTTGCAGAGCTAGTCCTGTGGGGCAGGGGAGGGGACGGCTGGGGAAGGCTTTTTAGAGTGAGCTGTAAATCTGCCTTCTCTGCCAGCTCCTGTGTATATTGTAAATAGCTAGAATGGCCTTTTTATCTACATCTGAACCTAACTGCCTGTTCCATGGGACTCCAGATTAACCACTAGACTTTGTGTGGCATCTTTATCTCATCTATCAATTGAAACAGGAAGGTTTAAACCTGACAACACCCCAGAAAACTCAAAGGCATTGTGCGGATTTCTGTTAAACAGCCCCAGTCTGTGTGCGTTTGTTCTTTCAGTTGCCTGTGTTCTCTTATTTTCCTGGTGAGGCTACATGGATTTAGTTTGGTTTTTTGTTTAGGGTTGGGGTTTTTTTGTCCAAAAGAGAACATTTTTGAGACTAGGACTTTGGGAGTATTTTTCTTCTAGCTTGTAAGATAACCCAGGAACTAAACTGTACACTTGTGTTGCATTTTATACCAAACTCTTTACCACCTCAGTGTTGTTCATATTTACTAAGGCCTCTTTTATACATAATTCAGAGCTGCAGTTTTGTTAATGACTTACCCTTTGTTAGCAGCTGATTCGTGCAGGGCAAGAACCAGCTTTTACCTCCTTTAGTCAATAGCAATTGGCTTGCCTGTGGGTACAGAATGGAATTCCTTCCGCAGCAAATCTTCCCTCTGTTGTCCTGCAGCTTGTTTGCAAAGAAACCAAACTTCCTGAACGCAAGTTCACTGTAAAGCAGTGACTGCTCCTGGCAGCTCTCTGCCTGCTCCAGCACATGCCAGCAACTTGAGGACAGCAGTAGATTTTTCTTTATGGGTTTGTTTTTTTCTTTTTTTCCAGTTCCAGTAGGAATTTTCACAGCAGTATTTTTTTACTACTCTTGTTTCTTTTGCACTACATGTGGGATGAAGTAGAGACACTGATATCCACTGGGATTGGAAGGTGTGCATCAGATAGGCCCTGTGGACTTCACCTTGGAATGAGGTCTTGCCGGTGGGTTTGCGGTTGGGCAAGGGAGGGAGTGGGGAGGGGGCAGGCTGGGCTTTGGTCTGGTTTTGTTTTTTTAACATGTGTATATATTTTGTAAATGATCTAGAGCTAGGTATATTCATGATGGATTCCTTAAAATAGAGGTAAGGATGTGCCCCAAACCGACAGGAGACTGGTGGCCCTGCTCTCTCTCTGCTGGTACTTGGATGGATGTCTTCAGTCCAGATGATGAGCAATCATTCCATCCTTCACTTGGAATGATGGGGATGGGCTCTGGCCCTGGGACTGCTACTGTCCTCAGAACTCCACCGTCAGAAGTGCCAGAGGCTCTGTGGGGTGTGAGCTCCTTCCAGAAGGTCCTTGGCACTGCTGGGGCACACAAGTCTTCTCTTGATTTGAGCTTCTAGTGGTGAATAATTTGTTAATCTTGACCACTTACTCTCTCCCCCAGTGTCACCTGTTTCTGCACTGAAGGTTAAATATGTATTTTGATACCTGTTTGTTTATTCTGTTTGTGCTGCTCTGTCAAATGAGACCTTCTTCCTCTTTTGGTAGGCATTCTGGGCCCCCAGATGAGCAGAAAGTCTTCTCATGAGCCCTTGCAGAGTCAATGCAGGTTTGTGGAGATGAGCTGACTCAGACAGATCCCTTTGGATCCAGAGAGTGATGATCATGCCAGTAGCCACACTGCAGGGCTTCCCAGGCAGACTTGCCCCTAAACCCAAGCAAAGCTCCTCAGTAATCATATGTGGAGCACTGGAATTGCTGAGCTCAGCTCTTCTCTCTAGCATTGCCTTCAGCCTTTCCAAAATGATGTGAAGCCAGCAAAGCTCAGAAGGTAGGCTGGTGACCTTAACATTGCCAGTTTGGAGACAAGGCTTCTTGAGCAACCCTGGAATGCCTCTGAGTACACAGAGTTTTCTTCTTCCCCTTGCTTCCAGCTTTCAGATCAACCCCAAATTGAAGTAAGTTAAATTCTACGGACTGGAACTTGTCCAACCCCATGTTTAAACCCTAAGAAAACCCTGGTGTCTGACAGCAACCCTGAGAGAACTTGAACACTCAGTTGGCACACAAGACTACGGGTGGGCTGTTGGTGAAGAGGGAGCTGACTGTGTTCAGCCTCAGCAGCACCTCGTGCCTGTGCTGCTCTGTGCTTTCAGCACAGCCAGCTCCTAGCTCTTTACAAACTGTAGTGCAGAGGTTACTCCCAGTTTACCTTTAGGCTTAACCCTTTTGGTTACGCTGTTCCAGACCCCAGGTTCTCACTCAAAGGAGGTGAAAGGGGCAAACCAAACCTGCTGGTATTTCCTCTGCAGCTGGTGCTGTGAGCAGCTGCTTTGTTCAGCTGGGAGTGGGGGGTTCTTTCCATTTCCTTTTCAGCTTCTACACCAAGTACTCGCTTTTGTTTTCCATGTACAAACCCACTGAGCAAACCTATACTCATGTAGACTGACATCAGTAGACTGTATTTTCTGCAAGTACCTCATGTCTTCTCCTGCCTTGGTCTCTGTAGTAAACTTAACTCATGTACTCCTAACATTTGTACGTAGTGTGCAACTCTTAACATCATGCTTCCGAGAGGGGGGGGAGGGGGTTTGGCTGTCTCCAGCCAACAGGCATCAGTTTGACAGCAAAACACTTTAGACAAGTTCTTTTTTTTGCACTTTCTTCTTGTATAAAATTGGTAGAAACTTCTATTTGCCATTGTATCATTTCAGGACTCCTTTATTATTATTATTGTTATTTTTTTTTTTTCCTTTCAGCCAATGACCTGTGTATAAAATACTGATGCAGTTAAAACTGGTTTTTAGGAAGTATTTTTAATTTCAGCAAGTTTGGTTACTTGTTGCATGACTATTAACACAGCTGACTTTTTGTGTCAGTGCAATGTATATTTTTGTTGTTGTTTTTGTTTGTTTGGGTTTTGGGGTTGTTTTGTTTTGGGGTTGGGTTTGTTTGTTGTTGTTTTCCTTTGTTTTGTTTTGGGGTTTTGTTTTGGGGTTTTTTTTTTTTGGTCCTGTTATTAACTTGTAAGCCCTAGCCGAATGGCCATTTCTTTGTACAGCGTCAGGAGTCAATTCAAGATAACTGGCTAAGACTGGAGTGTGGAATTTTGTACTATATTGCAGAATCCAGTATCTGTTTTTTGGTGGTTACGTTAAAGGCCTGATGATTTCCTATCTAGTGTGCAATCTGTGATATCTGAATGTTCATTGTATATTTGTCTCCAATGCAAAAAGGTAGAGTTAACACAACTACAACAAGACATGATTAAATGCAATAGTTCAGGTACTGAAGTATTTTTTTCATTTCAAATAAATACCTGCTATTTACCACCAAAAAGCTGGGTTTGCATTTGTTGGAGGAGATGCAGCCTCTGCAGCTGAAATATAGATTTTTAACACAGGAGTGGTAACTGACGAGTAACATCTTTCTGTAGTGTCACCAGGAGGTGAACTTCTACTGCTTATGGCAGTCCTGAGTGTGAGCTTGGTCCTCCACCATGATGGGAAAGGAACAGAACGCATCGGGCTGGAAGGGACCCTCAAAGGCCAACACCCCTGCAGTGAGCAGAGATGTCTCCAACTAGATCAGGTTGTTCAGAACCCCAACTGCTTTCACCTCGAGTGTCTCCAGGAATGGGGTCTCCACCACTTCTCCCTGGGCACAGAGGTGAGGCTGTAGCAGGTCAGTAGTTCCCAGAGTCCTCCTTTCTACCCTTCTTAAAAGTGGGTGGGATGTTTCCCTTCTGCCAGTCTCCAGAGACTTCCCCTGGCTGCCAGGGCTTCCCAAGTGTCAGAGAGAGTGGCTCGGCAACCCTATCAAGCCAGTTCCCTCAGGACTCTGGCATGCACCTCACCAGGTCCCATGAACTTGTGTATGTTCATGTACCTCAGGTGCTCGCAAACCTGATCTTCCTTTGCAGTGGGACGGACTTGGTGCCCCTGGTCCCTATCTTGTGGCCTCAGGTCGCTTCTTCCCTGAAAGGATTTTCATCTACTGGCACAGGCTGCCCAGGGAGGTGGTTGAATCCCCAGCCCTAGAGGTGTTTCAAAGCCGCAGAGGTATGGTGCTGAGGGACATGGGTCAGCCCTGGCCACCACAGAGCTAGTGAACAGCTGGACTCGATGCTCTCAAAGGTCTTTTGCACCTGAAACGATTCTATGAATATCGCCCCGGGGCTTCCCGGGGGACGCCGAGCGGCTGCCATCGGCTGGCCGGGACCTCGAGGCACAGTAGGAGGAGGGGAGCGCTCCGCAGCTGCCTCCCCTTTGGGGCCGGACCCAGACCCGTCTGTTCTGTCCGCACCTCACCGCGCGGCTTGGGCGAGCTGAGTTGAGCTGCCGACAGCAGCCGAGCGCAGCCCCGCAGAGCCTTGCAGTGCGGAGCGCAGCCGAACGCGGCCAGCCCTGGCCGCTGCCGGCCGAAGCAGCTCTCGCGAGAGCTGGCGCCGCGGGCGGGCTGTTGCCAAGCAATGGCGGGCAGCCGACAGAGGCGGGACGGAGCCGGGTAGCGGCCGGGGACTACGGACGCCCCCGCGCCTGTTGAATATCCGTGGGTTTTCTTGTCGTAAAAGAGAACATAGCGGAGGAGCGATGGCGCAGAATCCTGGTAACTGTTGTAATTCCTTTCTAGACTGAGGCACCTGCGACTGTTCTGTTTTGCCTGGGGAGTCAGACGAAGCTGCAACACTACCCGCGGTCCTCCAGGTGCTTCGAAATTATCACGGAACCACAGAATGTTAGCGGTTGGAAGGGACTTCGAGAGACCACCGAGTCCAACCCCCCTGCCAGAGCAGCATGACCCAGAGTAGGTCAGACAAGAACGCTTCCAGGTGGATTTCAAGTGTCTCCAGAGAAGGAGACTCCATAAGCTCTCTGGGCAGCCTGCCCAAGTGCTTTGTCACCCTCACAGTGAAAAAGCTTTTCCTTGTGTGTATTTCTTTCCTTGTTTCACAAAGTAAATGGACTAGTCCCGAATTCCTCTGGGCTACGAAGGAGTGGCAAGGAGACTAAGAGTGGAGCTGAGAATTTGGGGCTGCCACTTTCCTTGGAGGAGCTGGAGCAGGACAGGTGCAGTTAAGAGCCAAGTGCTTGCCTGGGCAATTGAAAACAGTGTGAAAACTGCTGGTTATAGATGTAGGGGCAGCAACATAGGAGAGGAACAGGCAGGGAAGCCTGGCTTCTTGTGTTCAGCAGTAAAGCCAGCCAGAGCCTGGGCTGCGTCAGGAGCAGTGTGGCCAGCAGGCTGAGGAGGCGATTCTCCCCCTCTACTTTGCTCTAGTGAGACCTCACCTGGAGTACTGCATCCAGTTTTGGAGCCCCTAGGACAAGAGGGATGTGGAGATGCTGGAGTGTATCCAGAGAAGGGCCACGAGGATGCTCAGAGGGCTGGAGCTGCTCTGCTGTGAGGACAGACTGAGGGAGTTAGGGCTGTTCAGTCTGGAGGAGGCTCCCAGGTGACCTTCTTGTGGCCTTCCAGGATCCCAAGTGAGCTACAAAAAAAGCTGGGGACTTTTTAGGCTCTCAGGTAGTGACAGGACTGGGGGGGGAATGGAGCAAAGCTGGAGGTGGGGAGATTCAGACAGGATGCGAGGAGGAAGTTCTTCAGCGTGAGAGTGGTGAGAGCCTGGCATGGGTTGCCCAGGGAGGTGGTTGAGGCCTCATCGCTGGAGGTGTTTAAGGCCAGGCTGGATGAGGCTGCAGGCAGCCTGACCTAGAGTAGGGTGTCCCTGCCCATGGCATGGGGGTTGGAACTAGATGATCCTTGTGGTCTTTTCCAACCCCGACTGATTCTATGATTCTAAATGTTCTGGCTCTTCGGTCTTAGAGTCATTGTCTCAGCTGCTGAGGTAGGGAGATCCATGAAGAGTTTGGCTCCAGCCCATGAAAGCCCAGATATTGTTCAATGACCAGGATGAAGGTTGACAGTGTAATCCCAGTCCAGTTCTGGGCTCCCCAGTTCAAGAGGGACAGGGGAACTACTTGAGAGTTCAGTGGAGGCTACAAAGATGCTGAGAGCACTTGAGTATCTCTCTGACATGGAGAGGCTGAGAGACGTGAGGCTGTTTAGCCTGGAGAAGAGCAACCAGAGAGGGGATCTTCTCAGTGTTTGCAAGAGCTAAAGGGTGGAGGTCATGAGGATGAGGCTGGGCTCTTTTCAGTGGTGCTCTGTGATGGGGCAAGGGGCAATGGGCACCAGCTGCAACAAAGGAGGCTTCACTTGAACTTACGGAAAAACTTTTCTGCTGTTAGGGTCCTGGAGCAGCCTGCCCTTCTCTGCTGCACACTTTGTAAACCCACCTGGACACCATCCCAGGCAACCGGCTCTGGAGTGACCCCAGATGATCACAGAGGTTCAGACTTGATTGAAACTTGGCAAATGTATGTGTAGGCAAAGTCTTGGTTGGCAGAAGATTTTATGGCAGGGCTGGACAGACAGGACACAAGAAGCAGAAACTCCTCTGGCAGGTTACAGTGGGGCAAAAAAAAGACAAACCAACTTGCAAGAACACAACTCTAGGAGCCAATTCTTTATTACAAGGAGCTAATTCTTTATTACAAGATGTTTTAAGCATTCCAGTACAGATGCATCTGCTCCACTGGAGCTTGGAGTTGATGAACCAATGTGTTTTTGAAAAAAAAAGGCCAAATGGACATCTCTGTCAGATGAAATAGATGAATTCTGGGCATCGATCCCACCAAACATAAACATCAAACCAGGTGCTTCAGACAGAGCCCTAAGGCAAACTATGAAACCAGAGTGTGCAGCTGCACTTCAGGCTGTACAGAGCTACAACAGACACTGCTGCCCATGCACTTGATGTACTGGGTGGACACCCTGCTGGAGCTCTCTGCACTGCAGAACCAAGGACTACATAGAGTGTTGCTGTACCAGACAGTGGGCCTCTTGGGAGGGTGACCAGTGGACCTAGCAGTGCCCCACTGAATTTATTGAGGACAAATCACTAAGAAACCAGTTTTACTGGTGCCTGTGGTTTTGTGCTTCTGCCTTGGCAAGAAATCCCAATGCTTCTGACCACAGCACATGCACCTGCTGAGACAGAAAAGGTGATCTGACACACTGATCCTGTGGATACAGTGGAAACCCTGGGGCGCTTCCAAGCTTCTCACAGTTTTCACTGCATATAAAAAGTGGTAATGGTGCTCATTTCTCTTCTTACCCCCTTCTTGACCATGGACTCTGCTCCACAATTATTCTCCAACCTTGAGCTTTCCAACCCAAAGAGACTGTATTTAGATGGGGCATTAGAAAAAACTTCTTCATTGAATGGGTTTCTCAAAGCCTGGCACAAGCTTCCCAGGGATATGGTTGAATCCCTATTCCTGGAGGTGTTTCATAGAGGCAGAGATGTGTTGCTGAGGGGCATGGTTTAGCCCCAGCCTTGGCAGAGTTAGAGAATAGTTGGGACTTAATGACTTTAAAGGTCTTTACCAACCAAAATCATTCTATTTATACTGAGGAACCTCTATTAAATGAACTGTTGGACCTCATCCCTGTCTCAATCTCTTGCACTGTATTCACCTCCCACAGACCAGCTCTCCTTCATCAAGGCTGCAAGTGACATTTTGGTGTGAATTTCCCCTTTTTGAGTGGCAGTGAGACTGAACTGGAACTGCAGTTGCAGTCCCCATGCCTTTGCTAGTTAACTCCTCTAGCTGAAAGAAGGCAGGGTGGCTAAGCTGGCCAAAGAGAAATGAGCAGCACTGGGAACCGGCTGGAGCTTGTGATGGAGCTGTTCCAAATCCCTGCAGCACTGCTCAAGCCTGTCTGACACTTGATACCAAAGCCACCCCCACGGCAACTCCCTGTCCAGAGCTGGAGTTATAACCCTTCACTGTCCCAAGCAGCCTGCTGCGGGCAATTAACCCTTTGCTGGCAGCTCTGGACTTGCTGTTTGAGCAGGTCACCACTTCGGCAGGAGAAACAGCTGTTGGTGCTGCAGCACAAACTAGTGGTAAGCAGTTCCTAGAGCAGCTCTCTGATCCCCTGACAGGTGTGACCTCTCTCCTCAGGTGCTCATCTGACACAGCATTTTGTACTTTTTGTCACAAATGGGTTGTGGGAACCTTCAAACTTGCTGCAGACTGTGAACTTGCTCCTGGTAGTACCAACTACAACTGCCCAACAACAAGGCAGGCTGAGCCCATGAGCATGGCCAGCAAACATTCTGCCCTCAGGTGAAGAGTGAACGCCAGTCTGTGGAGAGAAGGGACGAATGGTAAAGCAGTGCTGTGCTCGTGGTGGAGTCCTGGGCAACACCATCCACTACCAGAGAGGCCCGACACGCACAGCCTCACAGGCTTTGTGCTTACAAACTGAAGGTACACATTATATACACCAGGTTGGGACAAACCCAGCCTGCTCTCTGAACACCAACCACTTACAGCTGTCACAATTCCACTCTGCTCTGCTGGATGCTGCCACAGAGGCAAGGAAACCTATGTGGAATGACTGCCTAAGGTGTAACCCTGGGCTAAAAGGAAAGGGCTCACAGCAACCATGTGGACTTCACACTGGAAAATGAGAATTTGGCATCTCAGAAATACTTCTTGCAAGGTGATTTGGGTTCAAGCAGCTTTGTTTTGTTGGCAAAACTCACAGAATCAAAAACACTGTGGCAAGCCCGAGAAGAGCCTGGGTCTTCTCTGCCCATGCCGCCTGCGTTTCATTGCAGCAGGGCGACCTGGAGGCCACAGGAGCTGCAACCCTGGTGTGAAGCAGAGGAAGATGGTCTGAAGGAGGCACACTGGGACAGATCTTCACCTGCTGCCAACGTCTCACCTGCAGCCCAGGTCACAGCAGCAATATGAACTGTCTCAGAGCTCTGCCCTTCCCATGCTTCTCTGGATGCAGAATCCCTCTGGAAAGGGAGGTGGAAACACTTGAAATATAAAACTACTTCCTGGTGTCTGAGTATCTGACACCTGCTAGAAACAACACCCAAAACTTAGAGAAGTTCTCTCACATTATTATAATGCTCTCCTCTTTCTCTAGCTGGCTTGCTTTGGGGACTTCACAGCTCCCTGTGCACCATGAAGAGACACAGGAGATCATGAATAACTGAAAGAAACCTTCAGTGGAGGGCAGGAAAATCCTCATGGACTTATGAAGAAATAAACTCTCCTGTCCCACACTTCCAAAGAATCTTCATTAGTAAACTCCTGGAAATGAGCTGGTTTTCTTTTTTAAAAACAAAAAGAAGTAGAAATTCAAGTTGATGAGAGTCTCTGGGTATCAAAATTGTACAGCTTTTTCCCTTCTCCGTGTTCCTGTCAAGCATCGGCACACCAAAAAGACAGGGGGCTTCTGTGTGGTCCACAGGGACCATAAAGGCTTTGGAGCAAATGGAGAAATGTTCCCATCTGTTCAAAGGCACATGGCTCCAGCCTGCTCTGTCTCCTTGGAGCTAGATCATCACAGATGATGGCAGGGAGGGCACAAAGCCCTGCAAAAGCAGCACTGGCTCAGGAAGTTGTTCAGCTACACCAAACGCCACTGGCATCAGAGTATAAACATCTCTGAAACACTTCCCTCATTCTTCACCCTCTTCTCCTGAAGCACAGGGAAGTTTTGGGTGCTTGCACAGCAGAGGAAGATAACAAATTCTCTTGCTGCTCAAGGATTCTGTACGTTTGTTCCCCCATCTGTTGATGTACAAGGGAGCCAGCGCGTGGCTCAGACTTACACAGCTGCCAGGTAACTGAGGGTCCTGGGTAATACAAGTAGGCATGAAACAATTGTGCAACACCTCCAGCCGTGGGGGAAACCCCAGAGGCTCATCTATGTGAACCAAGTGATGTGCAGAGCTGCTGGGACTACAGACCCAAAGAAATAGCTGCCTCAAGGCCGACTGGAATAAATAAACACAGCAGAATGCGATCAGCCATAAGCACAAAGAAGGCACCATGGCACCTCCTACAACACTGGGAACAGAAGAGATGGACAAGACACTGGGTCAACCTAGGAACTGTAGCATGCTGTGTCCAGGTGGTGGCAGGAAGAGATAGCTCGGGCAGGTTTTCAGGCCCACCTCCCACTGGAAGCAAAGCTGCGGCTGAAGGAGAAGTTTATCTCGTTGTTCTTGTACTTGCCCCAGGCTCCAAACGGCACAATGACAACGGTGCTGTTGTCCTCGGTGCCAAACTGCATTGCCTGAAAGAAACCAGCTGTCAGCAGCAGCAGCAGCTGGCTTGGGAAAGGAAACTGGCTCTGCATGGGACAGTCATGCAGAGCTTCCCCCTTCCCAGCCCTGATGCTGCGGTGTGGTATGCGGTGCAAAGTGCCCAGGTGGGCAAGGCCACCAGCATCCTGGCCTGTGTCAGCAACAGTGTGACCAGCAGCACCAGCAAGGGACTGTCCTCCTGCACCGGGCACTGGTATGGCCACACCTTGAGTACTGACATTAGCTTTGGGTCCTCACTACAAAAAGACACTGAGGTGCTGGAGTGTGTCCAGAGAAGGGCAATGAAGATGGTGAAAGGTCTGGAGACCCGGGCTGGTGAGGAGCAGCTGAGGGGGTGGTTAGTGTGGAGAAGAGAAGGCTGAGGGAAGACCTCATTGCTCTTTGCAGCTCCCTGAGAGGAGACTGGAGTGAGGTGGGTGTTGGGTCACTTGTTCCCAAAAACAAGTGATAGGAGAAGAGGAAATGGCCTCAAGGGAAGGTTTAGGTTGGATATTAGGAAAAATGTCTTTGCTGCAAGAGTGGTCAGGCATTGGAACAGGCTGCCCAGGGAGGTGGTGGAGTCCCCATCCCTGGAGGTGTTCAAAAAGCACATAGAGATGGCACTTGGGACGTGGTTTAGTGGTCATGGTGGTGCTGAGCTGATGGTTGGACTGGATGATCTTAGAGGTCTTTTCCAACATTTCCGATCCCATGATTCTGTGCCACCATCCAGAACCCTGGTGAGAAAGTGGCTATTGCCATTTATGCTGCTGTCATACTCAGCTGCAGGAATCAGCTGTAGTTACAGTACCCACAGCAGTTCAGTGGCTAAGCAAGTTAGTTGAAATGGTGCCTGACAGGCAGGTGGAAAGACTAAGGGTACGGAAGAGGCCAGCTGGCAGGATCAGGGAATGTCTCAAGCAGCACAGCTCATTTCACTTCAATGTGTGGGCTGTAACCTTGCTCCTTTCAAACCAAACCAAACTAAAACCATCCAGGAGCACTTAGTGCCCAGAGAAGGCCTGGCATTACCTGCTCAGTAACAATGTGGGCAGCTTCAGCAGGATCATGGCACTGCTTAATGGAGTCGCAGATCTCCTGGCTGTTCACCATGAAGTTAATACCATCTGTGGTGAGGACCAGAAAGCTGTCATCTGCATGGTGCAGCTGCCAGAGAGACACACAGGATGACAACGATTGAGCCAGCACTGCAAGGCAAATTAATTTCCCTGCCTTCATGTTTTTTATGCTCCGTTGCAGAGGACTTCTGCATCCTCTTCTGTTTCCCATACAAGAGCTACCCTAGACCCCTGGTTAGCCAAAGGCTGCTCCCTGACTCCTCCAGCACAGCCATCACAGACTCTGCTCCCTGTACTGGGGGACAGCATCTTGAGGTGGGTCCAGTTCTAGGAAGCAGCCATCTGAATACACTGAGGCCAAACCCTCAGCTCTATATATGGCTCAGTAAACAAAATGCTCCCTTTAACTTGGGAAGGCATGGCAGCACTGCAGACATCTCCCTAAAACCCTCAGGCAGAGTGGGTGCTGTTCAGCTAGGAGCAACTGAACAGAAGTTCCCTGGGAGGTGAACTGGAGAACATAAGCTGAGGGCAAAGGCTTCCTGCAAGAGTGAAAACAACTGTGCTGGATACCTGCTGGGTGGCTAATTTGGCTTCTGGACACCCACAGAGCTACGGTGAGATGCCTGCAACTGCTCTCTTCCCTTCCTCCCATATGTGCAAACCTCTACATATTCTACTTTTCCACCCCCTGACAGCCCATTAATACCCAGCTCAGCACTCAGGGCTAGGTTTCTGTCAGCATTCACCTCAGAATTTGGCCACAAGCCCCCAGCAGGGCAACAGGTTTGTATTTCAGTAATGGACTTCATGTGTTACCTTTCTTCCCTCACCCTCCACTGCACTGGAATGGGAAAACCATGGGATAATACATGGGATTTAGAACTTAACGTGGTTGAATTCAGCACCACTGCCAGATTCTTTCCTGTCCCCTTAGTGTTAGTCTGATTAGTTAATTAGACTCAGTCTCTGGTTACTTCACCACAAACAAAAAACCCGAGCTTGGCCATCAAGCGTCACCTGGGCACAGGTTACATGGGTACAGCCACCTGCATCACACACCTACGAGGCCCCTTAGTCCAAGTGCTGCTGTCCCTCTTCACCAGGCCCTCTTTTACCTGTACCCTTTTTGTTTCTGGCTGGGCTATGACACCACTGTTTTTGAGATCCAAGTCTCCTATGCTCCGAGTCATTGCAAGTCTACCGTTCACGTGAGGTTGTCCCACACTGTTCCAGGACACGAAGCCACCACACTTCCTGATCCTGTCCAGGGGCACAAAAGGAAAAGCCAAGTATGAGTTATTGCTTCACACCAGTGCTCCTGCCTCCACTTGCAGTTTCTAGCACTAGTTACTGGTGTGGAATGGGGTACAAAGGATCTGAACTGGGAGACTGAGGTGTGGCTTTTGCTGTTTGAAGGGTTGTGAAGCAGTGGGCTGAGTCCTGACTGAGGATCCACAGCACAGCTCTTCAGGCTTTGGCTCTAACTTGGCAGTTTTGGACAAGTCTGGAGCATGTGCTCATGGCTCCATAGTGAGTCCTAACTGTGATGATCTTACTGCTGGGCAGTTTACACTCATGCAGGCCTTTCCACAGCCCCAGCCCTCTAAACAGAACCCAATTAACCAGAACTGTCCTGCTTTCTGCCAGATCAGAAGTGATCTCAGGACATTATGAGGGTGATGGAAAGGACTCAAACATCTGTCTGATGAGGGAAGGCTGAGACACTTGGGGTTAGTAAGTCTAGAGAAGAGAAGACTGAGAGGGGATCTTATTAATGTTTATAAATATCTGCAGGGTGGGTGTCAAGAAGCAGGGACCAGGCTCTTTTCAATGCTGTCCTGTGATAGGACAAGGAGCAATGGATACAAAATGGAACCCTGGAAGTTCCAGCCCAAAATGAGGAAAAACTTCTTTACTGTAAGGGTGCTGGAGCCCTGGAGCAGGTTGCCCAAAGAGGTTGTGGAGTCTCCTTCTGTGGAGACTTTCAAGGCCCACCTGTGGTCCTGCATCCTGTGTGACCTGCCCTGGGTGATCCTGCTTTGGCAGGGGGGTTGGACTTGATGATCTCTAGAGATGCCTTCCAACCCCTACCATTCTGTGATTCTATGTTCAATTTTCTCCTTTCTTCCAGCCCAGTAGCAGGCCACAAGACCACTCTGACCAAGGCCATGCCCTGGGTGACAGGTACCTTTCCTTCTCCTCCTTTCTCTCTGGAGTGTGGTCAATGGTGAGTTTCATGGCCTTTCCCTTTCGACACAGCAGAGCACGACTGTCTCCCACACTTGCCACAACCAGCTCAATTCCATCCCGGAGCAGAGCCACTGTTGCAGTGGTCCCAGAGTTCATCAGAGTTGCTATAAACATCACATCAGAGAGAGAGGTTTTAGTACTGCCTCCAACAGTTTCAGCTGGTGCAACCAAGACACCTCGTACTCTACATTACCAGTAGTTTTAAATTTAATCTAAATCTACATGTATAAAAGATAAAATAGAGCAAATAAGCATGCATCTAGGGCTGGGGGAAGACAGAGGGAGTGGAGAGGATAAGCATTTCTGTGCAACAACATGGCTCCATGCAAAGAGGGCAAGTGGAATAAAAGCAGTGCAAGGTACAGTGCTTGTAGCAAACAGCTTCTCTGTCCCACTGGCTCACCTCATGTTACAGGGCTCTTGTCCTCATCCCTGGACACAGTGACTGCATGGGTAAGCCAGCATAAAGCTGATGGTTCTTTCCCTTCTGTTAGGTGGTGAGGTGGGCAATTGAATTATAGTAATTGTAGCTCCACAGAGTTCACCAGAAGACAAACACTGGATTGCTCTTTTACACGAGTCTATGACATCCTCCCATTGCTGTCAGAGTTGTTACAGTCTCCCTTTGCTTCCCCAAGCCTTGCCAAGAGGTGGGGGGTTCAGCCAGCAGGCCACTGTTTTTTTTCAGGAAGGCCCTGTCAGCTTGCTGGAGGTCCCAGTGCAAAGATAAAACGGGATTCTGCCTTGCCTTGTGCCTGCAGACCAATGCAGTCTTCTGGCAGTGGCTCTCTGGGCAATCTGCCCTGGGCACTGGTGGGATTGCTTGACACGGCTGTATGGTGACCGTCTAGAGGGCAAAACAGAGCCCTGGGTGCTGCCTTCTTTCTCTTGCAGGCTAGGGGAGTGAGCTGAGCTGCCTGTGTTCAGGGACCTGGCTGCATTAACTCATACAAGTTAACTTAAAGCCTTCAATTTCTACAATGCTTTGGCAAAAAAAAAAAAATCACAGAATTTTTTAGGCTGGAAAAGACCATCGAGGTCAACCATTAACCCAGCACTACCAAGGCTGCTAAACGATGTCTCTCAGGACCACGTCTGTGATTCTGTGACCTACATGTCTTAAATACCTCCAGGGATGATAATTCAACCACTTCCCTGGGCAGGAATGTAAGTCTGCCTGTTTCAGGAAAGCTCTGCTGTTGAACCTGCAGTGAAGTACAAAGCAGGAGAGCCACCCAGCATTAATTTTTTCCTGTTTAAAACGAGCAGTCCCATTTTACACTCAGTAGCTTCCCTTCCTGCAAATTGTGCAGTGGTAACCCCTTGAGACGTGCCTGCAAGGCAGTAGTAACTCCTACCCACTTGACTGCAGTCAAACATTTGCAGTCAAACATTTGGCCAGGCCAAGTCATTGCCCAGAGTACATTTGCATTCCCAGCCAATGCAAATCCCCTGGAAAGGCCCTCTGCAGGTCTCCTACAGTTTGGGATTTTCCACTTTTCCCAGGTTCTAAAAGTAGAGCAAATTCAAGAGGGATTTGAGGCTAACTTAAGAAAAGAATCCCCAGTTACTGTCAGGTGAAAACAAGGATAAAAGATCTTTCCTCCATCACTTCTGGCAGAGTTCAGCTACAATTGTAATGTGCCAGCTCTGGAATCCTGGTGACCTCCTCCTCTAACTCTGCAAGTAAAACAGAGCTGGCAGTAAAATGAAGTGCACGAAGCCCTGAAAGATGCATTGAGCCTTGTTGTGTGCAGCAAAAGCAGCAAGCTGATGACTGCTAAACAACTTCACAGTGTAAATGAAGCTTTGCGTTCTCATTTCAAACAGGTATTATTACTGCAGGGAGAGCTTTGTTTAGCCGTGCACCTTCACCGTGACCAACCACCGTGGTGAGCTAGGTCAAATCTTGGACTATGTTATGGCTGCCATGCAAGCTACAGTATCTCCAAACTATTTTGATGCCAGGAGCTTCTGATTATTCAGGTAAGAACTGACATCCTCTTTTTCATTTGAAGCAAGGCCTAGCCCACTGCAAGGCACATTATGGAAGGAGCAGTGCAATTAGAAATTTTAGTAGAACCAGTAAAATACCTGTTTTAGCCAACAGTTAAAAGGAGTGAAATGAAGAACCTATGTAAAACTACCTCTTTATTTAACAGAAAATACATTTTGTTTAGACATTAAAATTAAAGTAGAACTTCTGCTACTCTCCCATTCCATTCCTTAAGTTTTGGGATTTTTTAACTATGCTGATCAATATAAGCAGCTTTCTGAAGAAGTTCAGATCCCTCTTCAATTCATAAATCATTGGAAACGTTTAGATGTTTGGGTGAATCTGCAGCTTTCAAGTGCAAACTCTTAAAGGAAAGAGCCACATCACAAAATCAAGGGATGGTACTAAAGGAGAAGTCAAGATATTGTCCACAGTTGTGATAGTGACTTGAGTCTTATATACATCTATTAGTTAAGTAGCAATGGCAGTGCTAGTAACTGATAACTATTAAATAAATGCTGTTCCCTTGGAACCAGTTCATGACCTGGGTAGAGGTGCACAAACATGGATATAGCTGGATTTGTTTTTCAGCACAGCTCAAAACCACAGGAATGATAATGGGATGACATTTCTAATGCTTTACTACAACTGCTGCCAGGTTATTGAATAATATCAAAACACCTTGCATCAGCTCATACATTTGTGGTAACAGTTAAACGAGTTCATTACTGTTTTCCTAACAACAGCACTATAAAAACTATGATCTTTCAATAGGTTCTTTTAACACTCACTGGACAACTTCTACTGCAAGTCATCTCAACTAATGTGACAAAGAGGATGTGGGAACCTTCCAGTAGTCCAGGCTAGGAACCGCTGGACTCCTTCACCTGGGACAAAATTAAGCAGATCTCTCTTTCCACTGAAGCCCACCATATAGTGTCCAGGGCCTCCAGTTCTAGAGCTGCTGACCAGGTACAGTGTCTGCCACAAATAACACGCACACAGAGGCAAATAGGAAATTCACCCAGGGACTTTGTTCAAACAAAACAGACCTGCAACACTGGAGATGAAAGAATAAGGGCTGCAGAAGGGGGGGAAGCAGTCACGCTTGGGTCTGTCTGCACTGCCTTTTGCCAGGTCATGTAGGAATTACACATCTTTGGCCACAGATAAATCAGCCTTGGGGAATTGCCACCCTTCTTGCCTTCTCACTAAAGCAATGTGGCAAAAGCAGTTTAAATTCAGCCGAAACAGGAGATGTTTGCTTTTCTTTTGTTTCATTTTGTTTTCTCCTGTAGAGATAAGTGACCACCAAATCAGTCAAAGAATGTTATCAGTTCAGTCAACTGTCTCATGCATGGCAGGAGTGGCCACTCTAAAGAACATCTGCAGTAGGGAATATGGCCAAATCTGTTTCCTCAAGGTTTTGTATGATTTTTTTGTTAATATATAAGCAAAAAATAGGGATTCCAAGCCAGTGCCAGCTAAAATGAGGCCATCTTAAGAAGCACTGAATAGAAGCTTATGAACCCATGGGAAAATGTGCAGACTAAACACCCCTCTAATCAAGTTAGAAGGTACTAATTACAATATTAGGTAATAATCAGCACCTCTGGTTAAGTTTTGCCTTTGCAATGTTGATGGCATGATGAAATATTTCAGTGCCATTTCTGCAGCTCTCCTTTTTCCTCAGTGTTGCAGGTTAACACAGTCAAAGAAATAAAAATAATGTTTGAATGGTACCTTTAAAAACAACCAAAACAGCAAAAAACACCCAAACCCCACAAACACAAGCCCCACTGCTTTTTTTAATTTAGAGGCTTTTGCTGTTTGCTCATCATAAGATTCCAGGAGAGCCTTTCAAACACAGATACATCAGTTAACAGCTTAATAAGATGGCTATTCCAGAAGTGAGTGGTCAGTGTGATTGCAGCTGGATGCACTGAGTGTGGAGAGTGATGGAAACAGGGAGTCTTTGAGTGGCTGAGAGCAGTTAACAAGCAGCAGCAGTACCTTATAGGACTACACTAGGCCAAGAGAGGGTTTATCTTGCATTTCTCCAGAGAGATGCTCCAGTTTCCTGAAGCACATGAGTCATCTTCCTATTTCTGTCCTTGCTGTGCAAAGCTGTTCAGCCTTTACAGCCAGTTCGTACAGCTGGTCAATAATATCACCAGAGAATTCTCTTCATCTGTGTTAACAGTTGTCCTGTGAGCAATGACCTATCTGTTGGACCTGAGCTTCCTTTCCTGTGTCCTATAACTAAGTTTAGTAGTGATGTAAAAGAGACTGGCTATATTTAAACATGTGAAGTGAATGAAAATGCATATTTAAAGAGAGACATCAAACACCATGCTGCAGGGCTGAGAATTATCTCTAAGCTGTTAATGATTAGAAAGGATTTAGGAGGAGGACAGATTATCCCAGACCTACCTACACCAAGTTTCTTACTGTGTGAAGCAACAGGTACAACTCACTGCCAGAGGGAATACTGAGCCAGTCTCCAGCAGGCCAGTACAGCACTGCAACAAGGCAGAGCTAGGTCTTCCAGCAAGGCACATCTCTCATCTTGTTCAGTTTGTGCCATTACAGGAGATTTTTACCCCTTAAATAGAACTAGACACAATGCATCAAACAAGATCCATGCAGCTTTGGCTGCAGAGATTTGTTCCAGGAC
>VWYK01033236.1:4493-22055 GCA_013399775.1 Semnornis frantzii | reverse complement strand
CCAGGAGCGGATCCCCAAATGGGTCCCCCGCGCCCAGGAGCGGATCCCCAAATGGGTCCCCCGCGCCCAGGAGCGGATCCCCAAATGGGTCCCCGCAGCCAGGAGCGCGGAACAGGGATCACCAGGAAGGGTCGAGGTGCCAGACCTTACTCCTAATGGGGGTCTCACACCCCAGCAACCAGCCAGCTCCCCGGGGCTTTGCGAGGGGTTGGAAGCGACGCAGGGCAGAGCCGGCAGCTGGGAGCAGAGCTGCTGCTCACCTTGCCAGAGGTGGCTCTGCGTGCGGAGCTGCAGACCAGCAGTGACCTCCAGCGGCTGCAGCGAGGCGCAGTGCCGACGCCAGGTCAGGAGGGCTCTGCCGTGACCTTGCGGGGCCTGGGCGCAGAGCACCCAACCGGCAGCGATGCCCCGCGGCCAGCACCCAGGGTCACGGCACGTTCGCAGCAGCGGGCAGCGCCTCGGTGCTCTGAGCTGGGGGATCCTGCGGCAATGCCAGGCTCCCCTGCCCTCCAAGCCTGTCACCGCAGGCTGTCTGGGATGTTTTCTTTTCCCCTGTCTATTCCCGGGACATCTCGTACAGCCCTCAGGAGACCAGCTGGGCACGGCTCACCAAACGGAGAGATAAAGCATTATCTGCTCGTCTCTTTCTGTGGAGACAAAACTAACCGGAGAAAGTGTGCACAAAAGTGAGGGCAGTGTGCGTGGGAGTATAGACCACGGGCAGGGACCGGCTCCCCTGCGCGGCAGCTTTCGAGCGTGGGGGCACATGGCATCAGCGCTCTCCTTCCTGGGCAGCTGGCAAATAAAGTATGGTAGGGGCCAGAAGGGACGTCTGGAGATCACCCAGTACAGCTACTCCCTGCTAAAGCAGGGGCACACAGAGCAGCTTGCCCAGGATTACCGTGGCCAGGTGGGTTTGGAATCTCTCCAGAGAAGGAGACTCCACAGCCTCTCTGGGCAGCCTCCTCCAGGGCTCCAGCGCCCTCACACTAAAGTTTCTCCTCTTGTTCAGATGGAACCTCCTGAGTTCCAGTTTGTGCCTCTTGCTGCTTGCCCTCTCACTGGGCACCACTGTAAAGAGTCTGTTCCCATCCTCCTGTCCCCCACCCTTTAGCTCTTGCTGAGCACTGATCAGCTCCCCTCTCAGGCTGCTCTTCTCCAGGCTCAACAGCGCCAGGGCTCTCAGCCTTACCTCCTCACAGAGATGCTCCTGTCACCACTTCACCCTAAATGACTCTCCAGACCCCATCACAAATCCAGAAGAAGTGATTTGGAACTCACCAAAGGAGCACTGGGAGCAGCCAATCTCCCACAGACCTGCAGGTGGGCACCTCTCAATCCACTGCTGCAAATCATGCAGCTGCTTTGGACCGTGCTCATTCCACAGGCATCTCCACAAGGTTTCCTGCAAGCATGGGACATTCAGACAAGCCCTCATCTGGATGCCACCTCCTGTGAAGTCACACTGGAGCAGACCACAAGACCAGAGCATCCAAGGAGCAGGCAGCCCTCAGGAGTTTTCTGTTATATCCTGCCCAGCAATCAGAAGTGATGGGAGAAAGCTGTGGAGCTGCAACAGGACACAGCTGGGCAAGCCATAGCTGCTGTGCCAAGAGGTTATCCCCGAGGGGAAAAGCTCAGGGCTAGGGATGGTGAGTAAGGCAGGGAGCCTGGGAACTGGCTGGGCTGAGCCAAGAAGTCCCCAGGGCTGGGGTAAAACCTTCCAGCACAGCAGGGGAAGAAAGTTGACATTATCCTATGAAACTTTGCCACCTGCTCCATCCCTGCCAACAGTTGGAGAGCTGAAGGCATGGGAAAGGATGAGATAAAGTGGGATGGGATGCTTCCTACAGGGAGAAAAAAACCCAACCAAAACCAAAACAGCAGTGCAGAAGATGTGCTCAAGTGATAGGACAAGAAGAAATTACTTCAGGTTGCACCAGGGGAGCTTCAGACTGGACATTAAAAAAAGAAAGATTTCTTCCCTGAAAGGGTTTCAAGGCCTGACCCAGGCTGGCCAGGGCAGTAGTGGAGTCCATATCCCTGGAGGGGTTTTCAAAGTTGTGTTGGTGTGCTGCTGAGGGCCATGGTTTAATGGTGGCCTGGCAGTGCTGTGTTAAAGGTCTCTTCCAGTTAAAGAGAAGGTGATCTTCAAGCTTTCTCCCAACCCAAAGGATTCTGTGAGAGCTTTCTTCTAGGCAAGCTGCTATTACAGCCACACTCACAAAAAGTGGTCTGACATCTTATGGAGACTTCTAGAAGTTATGGTGCTCACTGATCCTCTTGGAACTCCTCAAGTAACTCCTTATTTCCCTCTCTCCTCCTTTTCCTCCCTCCTAAGCATCCCCTGCAGACCTCTGTTCCTCACAGCAATGGTGGGACCACCACACCCTTCAGTCCTTCAGTCCTTCTCCTTATATTTTTGATGGCTCCTCTTGCAAGGTTGAGCACAAAACCTGCTGGGTCACTCCTTAAGACACAACCATGCTCCCTGCCTTCAAAACCCCACTTGATGCTTACCATGGAAAGGTTCTTCCACCTCTCTGTACCTGCTTTTGTTTCAAGCAACAGCCAAAATGTTTGGGCAAGGAGCCCAGGAAGCTTTCTGGGCTTTAAAAGGGGGATAGGAGACACTTCAAAACACTGGGTGTAGGGTGAGGAGGACACTAGGTGTGTGGGGACACTGAGTGTGGAGGATGCCAGGAACAATGGGGCACTGGGACTTCCAGACCTGGCACAATATGGGCTGAGAGTAAATGTGGACATGAGGGGCTCTGGGGGTGTGAGGAGACACCAGGTATGGGGGGACACAGAGTATGGAGAGCATCAGGGACACTGGATGCAGTGGGATACCTGGTATGGAGGACACTGGCCACACTGGCTATGGGGGGCACCAGAGGCTCCAGGCCTGGGTGAGGATGTAAGCATGGTGAGCTCTGGGAGGCACCAGATATGAGGAACACTGGGTGCTGGGGGACACGAGGAGGGGCTGAAGGAGCTGGGGGTGTGCAGCCTTGCAGAAGAGGAGGCTCAGGGCAGACCTCATTGCTCTCTACCTGAAGGGAGGTTGTAGCCAGGTGGGGTTGGTCTCTTCTCCCAGGCACCCAGGGACAGTACAAGAGGACACAGCCTCAAGCTGCACCAGGGAAGGTTCAGGCTGGATGTTAGGAAGAAGCTCTTCACAGAAGAATGGGCTGCCTGGGGAGGTGGCGGAGTCCCCATCCCTGGAGGTGCTTAAGAGGAGGCTGCATGAGGCACTTAGTGCCATGGGTTAGTTAATTAGAAGGGTTAGGTGATAGGTTGGACTTGATGATCCTGGGGGTCTTTTCCTGCCTGGGTAGTTCTGTGATTATGAGGTGTGGGGGGACACAGAGGAAGCTGTGTATAGGGGACATTAGGTATAAACTAAACAGCCCCAGTTCCCTTAGCTGCTGCTCACCAGACCTGTTCTTCAGACCCTTCACCAGCTTTGCTGCCCTTCTCTGGACCCTCTTCAGAACTTCAGTGTCCTGCGTGCAGGGAGGGACCCAAACCTGAACTCAGTGTTCGATTTATGGCTTCATCTCCCACCCTGTCCTTCCCTCCACGGAAAGGGAGATGCCTTTGCCACCATAACCCTCCATCGAGTGCCAGTGTGGACCACCAAAGTGTGCCATCTGCCGCAGAGCAGGCGGAGAGGCAAGGAGTGCTCATGCAGCAGGGAGCGTGGCCTTTCCCTCCGGCTCCTCCTCCGGCTCGCCTCGGCCTTGGGCGCTCCTTACTCCCCGCTGCTGTCTGGCAGCGTGCTGCTATCATCAGGTGCCGTCCTTCAGGCTGGCTATAAAGCCTGGTTGGGATGCAGCAGGCTCCAGAGGCAGCCTCACTGCCATGCCATGCTGCAGGCCACCTTCAAGCTGTGCTGTGGCATCGCCCACGACCCCCTCCGCAACCTGCCGGGTAAGGACCACTCAGCTCCCCCCTGACCTCGGGCAGAAAAGGTCCTCAAGGAGATGCTGAGTCTGCATCTGGTGGGCATCCCCTGAGGAGGTGGTCCCTTGGGAATGTCACAGCTGTGCAGCTGTTGGACTCCTACCTTGCATCATGCATAGGGTGATCATGGACTGCTGCAGAGCAGCCCCCAGCAGAGCTCTGGGACACCACACCTGGAGGGCTGAAGCCCCTCTGCTATGAGGACAGGCTGAGAGAATTTGAGGTTGTTCAACCTGAAAGGCTCCAGGGAGGCCTTTTAGTACATAGAGAGCTTGAGTGAGAAAGCTGGGGAAAGGCTCCTGAGCAGGGCTGCTTGTGACAGGGCAAGGGAGAATGGTTTCAACTGAAAGATGGAGATTCAAACTGGATGGAAGGAAGACATGTTTGGCACTGAGGGGGATGAGAATGCCCAGAGAGGGGGTAGATACCACACACACACACACACACACACTCCCCTGACCATTCAAGGTAGTTTGGGGCTGTGAGCAACCTGCTCTTCTTGTAGGTGTCCCTGCTGACTGCAAGGGGGTTGGACTAGATGACCTTTAATATTCCCTTCCAGCCCAAACCAGACTGTGGTTCTATTCCATGGTCTTCTTCACCCACCTGCCTCTCCCCTAGGCTTGAAGACAGCAGTGATTGCAGCAACACAGAAGGACATGAGAGGTCTGGTGGAAAGAGGATCCCATCACCTGCCTTCCAAAGTTCCTCATGCTCTTCAGAGGTTGGTGGGGAAGGAGACAGGTAAGGTCAGCCTGGGCTACCAGGCCACTCACAACCACCCTGCCAGACGTGACAGAGGGATGTGTGTTGAAATGCTCTCCTATCCAGGTGATTAGACTCACATTTAGGGGGACAGAGTTGTCTTCTCATTGCTGGGCTGATCCTGCTGGTAGCTTAAAAGCATTCCTCATGCATGAATGCTAGGGATGCTCCTGAGAGCAAGGCTCTCTGCACCAAGGTGTCCCCAAGCCCAAGAGGAGACCAGCTGCATGCTAAAAGCTGAGACTTTGGGTCACCAACCCCTCTGCTCCAGCTCCAGCTCTGTCCCTGCAAAGCTTGGTGAGGTTTCACATTACTCTCCCTTGCTCCTGCAGCCACCTGCAGCCACCCTGCTGGAGACCTCAGCCCCAACCAGACCTCCAGTGTGGACCTTTCCTACATCACCCAGGGCGAGAGGGCTCTGCAGCAAGCACTGAGCATCCTGCAGCACCACACCAGCTGGAAGGCAGAAGTGATGATGGTAAAGTAGCGGGGCCAGTTCTGGGATCCCCAGCTCAAAGGAGACAGGGAGCTGCTGGAGAGAGGCCAGTGGATGCTACAAAGATGCTGAGGGGCATGGAGGATTTCTCTGAGGAGGAAAGTCTGAGAGCCCTGGGGCTGCTGAGCCTGGAGAAGAGCAGCCTGAGAGGGCATCTGATCAATAACTAAAGGGGGGCAGGGGCAAGAGAATGGGGCCAGGCTCTTTTCAGTGGTACCCAGAGAGAGGACAAAGGGCAATGAGCACACTGGAAAACAGAAATTTCTACCTAAACATAAGGAAAAATTTTGCTGTGAGGGTGCTGGAGCCCTGGAGCAGGCTGCCCAGAGAGGCTGTGGAGTCTCCTTCTCTGGAGAGATTCCAAACTCACCTGGATGCATTCCTGTGCAACCAGACATACCTGCATTAGATGATCTCCAGAGGTCCCTTCCAGCCTGCACCACGCTGTGATTCTGTGAAAGTCCAGCTGCTCCATGCTGAAAGAGCTCACAGGAGAAGATGAGTCTGGGGAGGGGAGATTTGCTTCTCTGAGCCCTCTTGCTCGAAACACAGGTGTGCTGGCAGGCAAATCTGCAAAGTCACCTGGCAGCAGGGAAAAGCTTGGAAGGGGGACTCAGATAATCCAGTTGGGGATTCCTGTAGAATCATAGGATGGCAGGGATTGGAAGGCGCCTCTGGACATCATAGAGTCCATCTCCCCTGCTACTGGACACAATACTCCAAGTGTAGCCTGGGCAGAGCAGAAGGTGAAGGGAACCTCCCTCAACCTGCTGGCCACAGGTTCTTCTGAATGCAGCCCAGGATCCCATTGGCCTTCTTGGCCACAAGAGCACATTGCAGCCTCATGGTGAACCTGTCCACCAGCACTGCCAGGTCCTTCATTGCAGAGCTGTTTTCCAGCAGGTCAAACCCTCCCCTGTCCTGGTGCAGGGGGCTGTTCCTCCCCAGGTGCAGGACCCTACACCTGCCCTTGTAGAACTTCATGAGGTTCCCTTTCACCCAACTCTCCAGCCCATCCAGGGCTCCCTGAATCGCAGCACAGCCTGAGGGAGTGTCCAGCCCCACTTCTGTGGCTTTCGATGGTGGTTGTCCATGAAGCTGTTTGCTGAGCTCTTTGAGCCAGAAATGAGCTTTTAAACCCCAACAATCACAGTGGTGTGACACAGACCTTCTGCTCTCCCAGGATGCTGGGGCCACCGTGACCAGTGCTGCCCTCCCTGGGCTGGGCAAGGTGTTTCGGGCAGAGGTGGTCCTGCCTGTGCCAGTGACACAGCTACACCAGGAGCTCTTTGAAAGGGTGGAGCAGATGCCTCAGTGGAACCCAACCCTCAGCCAGGTGAAGGTAAGGTGGGGAGGGATGCCATCGTGTGCAGGTGGTCCCAGGCTTGCTAGCACCCCCCCAAAAAATCATATTTATAGAGGGTTTTAAGATCACTGAAGGATTTAAGCTAATTCTGTGCTCCTGCAAGAGCAGGGTGGCACCTCAGGGAAAGAAGATGTGTGTCACCAGTGTGGTGGCATCAAGACATGTGTTGTTTCCAAGCTGTCTTCTTCACGTGGTGCCTGTTCACAGAGGCTTTTCCACTATTGGGAGGGGAGGAGCTGGTCAGGAGACTCAGCTCAGAAAAGGAAGCAAAGCCCTGGTCAGGAGACTCAGCTCAGAAAAGGAAGCAAAGCCCTGGTCAGGAGACTCGGCTCAGAAAAGGAAGCAAAGCCCTGGTCAGGAGACTCAACTCAGAAAAGGAAGCAAAGCCCAGTACAGAATCATTGAATGGGTTGGGTTGGAAGGAACCTCCAAAGGTCAGCCAGTCCAACCCCCCTGCAGTCAGCAGGGACATCCTCCACTAGATCAGGTGGCTCACAGCCTTCTTGAGCCTCACCTTGAATATCTCCAGGGATGGGGCCTCAATTACCTCCCTGGGCAACCCGTTTCAGTGTTCCACCAGCCTCATGGTCAAGAACTTATGGTGGACTTGGCAGTGAGGGGTTAATGGTTGGATGTGGTGATCTTAAAGGCCTTTTCCAACCAAAACGATTCTGCATCATGTTGCAGGGGCACCTCCAGGAAGCTTCTGGTTTGTCTTAGGCTTGTTTTGAGGATTTGCCTTATTTCTCAGCTCCCAAGCCCCTAAGCAAGCTGCCAGCCTCAGAAAGGCTCCCCCGGCTCCCCCTGGGCTGGCTCAGGTGCCCATCAATTTCTGCCTATTTATTGCTACTGCTTCCTTGCCCCTTCAGAAAAGCAGCAGCCAGAGAGCCCCATCTCAGATTAAAAAGGCTGCCAAATCCCACCTAATTTCCACCTTCACAGCCTGCCAGAGGCACAGGTGCCAGCCCCAAGCCCCCACCTTGCTGCTGCTTCTTCTCACGCTGCTGCCACCAAGGTGATTTAAGCCCCTGGGCAGCAGAAGAGGGTGGTGAGGATGCCTCCAGCAGAGCACCCCCCGAAGAGCCTCACTCCCAGGGCTCTCCTTGCTCTGGTAGGTGCTGCGGCGCGTGGGCACGGACACGCTGGTGACACACGAGGTGGCTGCCCCAAGCCCAGGCAACTTGGTGGGTCAGAGGGACTTCGTCAGCGTGCGGCACCGCGGGAGGAGGGACACGGCCATCTACCTGGTGGGCACTGCCACCCGCGGCGAGCCTCTGCCCTTGCGAGAGGGCTGCATCAGGTAAAGCCTCCCCCCACCGCCGCGGGTGATCATCACGGGCTGCCATCTCCCTACCACCACTGTGACCGTGGGTTTGCGCTGGGCACGGCCATGGAAGCCCACTAAAGGGCACCTCCTCTGGAGTGCCCTTATTCCCATTTTCCAGTTTTGGGCTCCCCAGTTCAGGAGAGGCAGGGACCTGCTGGAGAGGGGCCAGCAGAGAGCCACAAGGATGATTGGGGGACTTGAGTATCTCCTCTACGGAGACTGAGAGCCCTGGGGCTGGTTAGTTTGGAGGAGAGAAGACTGAGATGGGATCAGATCAATGTGTACAAATATCTGAGGGGTGGGTGTCAAGTGGCTGGGGCCAATCTCTTCTCAGTGGCCAGCAGCAATAAGCCAAGGAGCAATGGCTACAAACTGGAACACAGAAGGTTTCACCCCAACATGAGGAGAAGCTTCTTTATGGTGAGGTTGACAAAGCACTGGAGCAGGCTGCCCAGAGAGGCTGTGGAGTCTCCTCTGGAGATTTCAAACCCCACCTGGATGCATTCCTGTGCAGACTACCCTAGGGGATCCTGCCTTGGCAGGGGGTGTTGGGCTCGATCTCTGAAGGTCCCTTCCAACCTCTACTGTTCTGTGATTCTGTGATTCCACACCCTCCCTGGAGCAGACCCTCACAGCCTCCTCCCTTGCCCACCACAGGGCTGAGTCTCGGCTGAGCTGCATCGTCCTGCAGCCGCTGGCAGGGGACCCTGCTCGTACCCACTTCACCTGGCTCCTCAGCATGGACCTGAAGGCAAGTGCCACCACATGTTGTAGGGTAGGACAGCATGTGGCACACACTCCAGCATGCAGATGCACCCTCCTCCCTGGGATGGCTGTGCCAGTGGCACCAACCCCTGGGTGTTTTCTCTCCCAAAGGGCTGGATCCCGCCGTCTGTCACTGACCGTGTCCTGCCGCAGTCCCAAGTAGACTTCATCAAGCACCTCCACCAGCACCTCTCTGTCACCACATGCCCATGAGGAGCAGGAGAACAAGCACAGGGGATGCATCCTGAGATGGAGACCTGCTCATGGCCTCTGCAGCCACCAGCAATAGGGCCAAGATGGTTCACCCACTGACCCCGAGCGTGGAGACACCCTTCACCCAGCACCATCCTTTTCCTTTGAGGGTACAGCAGAGCATCTGCAAGCCAGGACAACCAAGGCAGTGTCAGAGTTTGCATCAGAGATTGCTTAAACAACTTTGCTCAAGCCTCACTGATGAGCAGCAAGCAAAGCTGCTATTCAGCATCACTCCTCACTGCTGGGCACAAGGGATGGAGGTGGGTGACCAAAAACACCCTGACCTTGGCCATGGCTGCTCAGGCTGTGGGTTGCTCAGCAGCTTCAGCCCTGCCTGGGTTTCATTGCTATTTATTACTTGACCATGGTGCCATTGGCCAGTGTGAGCTCAGCAGCTCTTCTTGGCCCAAACCAGCAGCATCTCTCTTCATTTTTGCCGACATAGATAGAGAGGTGTGCATAGAAGGGTGGATCACAGAGGCTTCTCTCCTGCTCTGTCAACAGCAGCAAGCAAGGCTGTGACCCATGGGGCCAGAGAGGTGCTTTTCACCATCAGTTCAGCTGATTCAGGATATTGCAACACGAGTGAGACAGCAGCTAATGGAGACAGGCAGCAGCTAGGTTGGATTCAGCTCCCCAGCCCCATAACACAGCATCGTGCCCTCCATGACCAAGGATCCTCCAGGACCAAGCACCTGGACTTCCAGGATCCCAGGGCAGCTTGTCACTGCAGACCTGATAAAAACCTTGGTAGGTTTGTTCCTAGGAGGATCCTCAGCAGCTCACCAGTCATCCCAGCAGCAGGGATATGATCCCAACATCATCCCACACCCTGGGAACAAGTACCTGGTGCCATAAAGCCATTGCCAAAGGCAGCTTGAAACAAGCTGAAGCCAAGGAGCTGGGTGTCAGGAAGTGGATGGTGGAATCACGGAGTGGCCTGGGTCGGAAAGGACCTGTGAGGGTCACATAGTCCAATCCCCCTGCAGTCAGCAGGGACATCTGCAACTAGAGCAGGTCACTCAGACCCTCAGACAACCCTGGAACAGTTGTAGGGATTGCAGGGTGCTCGTAATTTAGACACCTGTGGGGTTTGCTGGGCCTTGGCTTACTTAAAGGGGGACAACAACTACCTCAAACCAGGCCTGGTTTGAAATAAAACAACAGGACAGTGGCTTACTGTGTGGACTCCATCTCCACAACCACACAACAGGGTCACACTCCTCATTTCCTACTGCTTAGGCAGACCCATCACCCAAATAAAATAAATCAGAAAGAGATTTTTGATGTGGATTTGTTTTATTTTTTTTTTTTTTACATTATGTTAGAATTCAAAAAGAAAAAAAAAAAAAAAAAAAAAAAGAAGAAAAAAAAAAAAAAGAGAACCCACCCAAATTAATAAATATTAAAAGTTAAAAAGCTCTGAATCTGGTATGTACAAAACTTTATACATCATTGTAACACTGGACACAAGGTTACAGCCCAGGAATGACTTGGGGCATCCAACCAGCCCAGGAGGAGGATGTGGGGGACTAAGATGCAGCCTCTCCTCCCAGAGACTGGAGCAAATTCCTGCCGGGAGCTGGGCCACGGCATCACCGCCTCCCTGCGCCACAGCCTGCCACGCACGACCCAGAACGCTGGGTGCCAGCCCTGCAGCGTCACCCACCCCTGGCAGAGGGAGGGGGTTGATGGCACCCTGCTGGAAATCTCACCCGCTTCTCCGGGCTGGAAGCGAGAGTTAGCACCTGCGACGCAGCTCCCTTGCCCCAAACCACCACCGCCGCCCCCCCACCAGCCCTGGGGGACCCTGGCTGGGGGTGCACAAGGAGAGCCACAGCTCTCCTCCGAGGTATAGCAAGGAACCACTGCAAATATTCCTACTGCGGTAAAGCACTAATGCCCAGGGCAGCACCGAGGGCAGGGCGCAGCTGAGAGCCTGGGAGGAAGGGCTGAGCATGCACGCACCTAAGGCTGCACCCTGCAGACGCCAAAGCCCGCTTGTGAGGTGGGGAGAAGGCTTTGCTTTTAGTCAGTGCCTCTGAAGCTACAGGGCAAGGAGCTGAATGCTGGAGGAAAGCCTTGATTGGGGCAAGGAAAAGCTCAAGTCCTGCCTCGAGCCTGCGCTGTCCCAGAGGCCGTAGTGCAGCCTGAACGGAGAGATCACAGAATCCCTTGAGGCTGGAAGAGACCTTTGAGATCACCAGGTCCAAGCACTCACCTGGAGCTCACAGTCCCACCTTTGCTGCTAGGCTGCTGCTGTTACACCACATCCCTCAGCACCGCTTGCTCCTTGGAAGAGCAACCAGAGCGTTATCTTTGGCACAATAAATAAATGCTGGCACTCTCCTGGAGGGCAGCACTGGTGGCTGGGCTGGCCATGGGGCACGGAGGTGGTGTCAGCAGTCTGGGGGATGAATCCCACCTTGCTACACCCACAGCACTCCAACGATCCCATGGGTACTGATACTTGCAGGCCTTGCACTGCAGCAGGTTGTAGGCAGCCCTCCAGCCCTCAGAGTGTGGCAGGGGTTAGAAGGGACCTCTGCAGACCACCCAGTCCGACCTGCTAAGGCAGGGTCACCCCAACAGGCTGCCCAGGGCCACATCCAGGTGGGTTTGGAATCTCTCCAGAGAGGGAGACTCCATAAGTCAATTAAAGCATGTACCTCAATCTCTCCCCTGCTGCAGTCCATTCCAGACCAGCAAAGGCCAAGGACAACAAACACACTGATATCAGCTCCTCAAGATGCCACAACCTCAAGTTTCTTGCAGCTGTATCGATGCAGTGTTCTGTCCTGGCACCAACTGCACTGAAATCACCAGGCTTGAACAGCACAGTGCCCTAAATCCTCCCAGTACATGCCAAGTACCCCGGGTGCCCTCACCAGCAAGCCCCAGACACCTACAGCTTGCCCAACACTGCCTCTAGAGATGTCCCACCCTGCTCATCATACAACCGAGGCAACCGGACCACCAGCTGCACCCACACCATGCCCATGTTCCCAAGAGATCCTGTACTGCAATGCCAAACTGGTCCACCTGCCAAGCCTTGCCTTCCTCAGACTCCAGCTCTCCATCCCCAGAACCTCCTTCCTGCCAGCACACACTCCCCACCAAAGCCCACTTTCCCCTGGACCACATCTGGGGGTGCTAAATGCACTCAGCTGGGAGGCTGCATGCCCCCAGGCACCAAAATTATGTCAGCTCCCCACAGGGATACCCCTTGGGGACATGGCAGGCTGCCTGATCCCACTTTGGAAAGGTTTTGAGAGCTCCGATTCCTCCAGGTAGACCTTGTGCCTGGACACCAAGCAAGCTGCAGGCAGCCCTAGGCTCCTAAAGTGCTGTGCATAGGTTTAGTACTTGGCACAAGAATTAGTGAACGCTGTTCATCACCTCCCTTCCTCCCCCATTCCTCTGCAACTGCCCCTAAAATCCACTCCCAGCTTCCCAGTCGTCCCCATTTGCCTCCAACAGGCATTGATGGCCCACAGGCACCAGGGTACAGGGATCAGGCTGGTGAGCCTGGAGAGGTTGGGGTTGGAGATTATTGACTCAGTGCTGGTGGCTCAGAAGTCAACATCAGGTGACAGGTGGATTTTAGGTGGATTTTTGGTCTTTGACTTTGCTCTTATTGCTAATGGTAGAGTTGCCTGGACCACCTCCTGCCCATCCTACAGCACAGGACAGAAGCTGGTCCACATCTTCATGCTCCGTCTTACCCGCAGACACGTTTCCCAAACTCTCCAGCCCAACAGGGACAGCCCAGGGTGGCAGTTTGGGCATTTCTCCACATTTCCACCCACGCTTTTTAAAAGCTTCACAGAATCACAGAACTGTGGAGGCTGCCAGAGACCTTCGAGATCATCATGTCCACCTCAACATCTCCCTCCCACATGCTTGCCCCTACTCAAGGTCCCAGCACCTCCCTCTGCTACCACCAAGTTCCAGGGTGGTGATCACTGAGCCAAGAACCTCCTCTCCAGCACATTTGGTGTTGCTGCTTGGGGGGCAGGGGGAAGGCAAAAGCAACACAAAAGCCCCTCCTCCCAAATCTTTGTAGCACCTCAGGAGGAAGCAGCTCATCTACCTTCAGCCAAGCTGCTGCTGTGGGAGTTTGCTGCTTTTTGCCTTTTTTTTTTTTCTGTGATGCTGTCAAAAAAATCCCCAAACCATCCCACAGCTGGGAGGGTAGGGGGAGGGAATGTGAGAAAAAAAAGATATGTCCTTTTCCCAGGGATTTCTGGATGAGTCAGGTCATTTCCAAACCTGGCAGTGCCACCTGTGAAAACCACCACTGGAGGTGGGGAGGAAAGAAAAGAGCAAGGGAGGAGGAGGTGGAAAAGGAGGAGAGGGAAGGAAAGGTTTCCCCTGCCCCATGGCGAGGTGGTGCCCAGCAGGTTACCTGGCTGCCTGGCCCCTGGCTGGCTCGCTCGGGGCTGGTAGCCCCTCAGGGAAATCACCGGAGTCGGGAACCCCTCCAGCCGCAGGCGTCGGGGTGGGGTCCCCACCGGGTGCCCGGGCAGGGATGGTGGGGTCAGGGGAGAGTGGCAGAGTGGGGCTGGGCCCATCGGTTGCCGCGGCAGCGCTGGGGCCGGTGGTAGGGGGCGAGCCGGTGGCAGAGGTGGTTTTCTTCCCGCAGGACTCACAGCACAGCTTGTTGTAGCCAGGGATGGAGCAGTAGCGAGCCAGGACCTCCATCTGGCAGAAGATGGACTTGTCCCCCAGGCAAGGCTCTCCTGGAAGGAGGACAGAGCAGCATCAGCAAGCACAGAAGATGAAGACCTTGCAGTACAAAAAGGTCACTGAGGTGCTGGAGCAGGTCCACAGAAAAGCAATGAAGCTGTTGAAGGGTCTGGAGAACAGGGCTGAGGGACATGGAGATGCTTAGTCTGAAGAAAAGGAGGCTGAGGGGAGCCCTTCTGGCTCTCTACGAGTCCCTGAAAGGAGGCTGGAATGAGGTTGGGGGCTGGTCTCTTCTTCCAAGGAACGAGTGATAGGACAAGAGCAAACAGCCTCAGGCTGCACCAGGCAAGGTTTAGGTTGGACATTAGGAATGTGTCTCGCCTGAAAAGGTGGTCAAGCCCTGGACCAGGCTGCCCAGGAAGGTAGTGGAGCCACCATCCCTGCAGGTGTTTAAAAGCCATTTAGATGTGGTGCCCGGGGATATGACTTAGTGATGAACTTGGTAGAGCAGGGTTATTGGTTGGGCTTGATGATTTTGAAGGTCTTGTCCAACCTGCATGATTCTCTGATTCTAAGATGGCATTAGGCTCCTCTCCTTGCACCTTTCTGATGGTCCCAAAGACAACCTCCCCTTACTGCCCTCCAGTAATTAAAGAGGTTCTCTAAGAAAGATAGGGACAGATCTTTTAGCAGGGCCTCTTGTGACAGGACATGGAGTGATGGTTTGAACTAAAGGAGGGTAGACTTATAGTAGAGAGAAGGAAGACGTTTTTGACAGTGAGGGTGGTGAGATCCTGGCCCAGGTTGCCCAGAGAGGTGGGAGCTGCCCCATCCTTGAAGCCATTCCAGGTCAGCTTTGCTGGGGCTCTGAGCAACCTGCTCTAGTTGCAGATCCCCCTGCTGACTGCAAGGGCGTTGGACTTGATGATCTTTAAAGGTCCCTTCTAACTCAAACCATTCTGTGACTCATTCCATTGCTCTCTGTGCCCCATTTGGCAATGCCTGTGCAGGAAGAGGTGGTGAGGGATTTGGAAAATTAAGCCAAAGAACTCAAGGATTCTGTGCATGGGACTAAAAAAAAACAGAGCAGGATGCTCCAAACCAGCATCTTAAATCCAACCATGGTGCACTTGGCCCCAGTGCTCTAAGCAAGGAGCAAAAGCCAGAGGCCGTCTCCCTAGCCTGGGTAAACAGGGGAGGCTGAGGAAAGCTCAAAGGAAAAAGAAGGACATAAAATGCAGGAGGCAAAAGGAGAGCAGTGGGAACTGCAGGATCCCAGACTCCACGAGATGGCAACCGAGAGGCAGGGCTTGCAGGCAGAGCCATCCAGGCTGCAGCGGCAAAGGGTTAACCCTCCTAGAACCACTGCTGGATAGCGTTCTTCTTCCCACCCCACTAACAGCTGCAGAAGCTCTCTACCAGAGCAGGGACACTGCAGCTGCAGAAGCTCTTTACCAGAGCAGGGACACTGCTGCTGCAGAAGCTCTCTACCGGAGCAGGGACACTGCTGCTGCAGAAGCTCTCTACCAGAGCAGGGACACTGCTGCTGCAGAAGCTCTTTACCAGAGCAGGGACACTGCTGCTGCAGAAGCTCTCTACCGGAGCAGGGACACTGCTGCTGCAGAAGCTCTCTACCAGAGCAGGGACACTGCTGCTGCAGAAGCTCTCTACCAGAGCAGGGAGGGACACTGCAGCTGCAGAAGCTCTTTCCCCAAGAAGGGACACTTACTGGAGGAGATCTTGCTGACAGGGTTTTTGGCTCCGTCCTGGGGCACCTGCTGCCCTTTGGATGTGCTGTGGTCACTGGAGTCAGCACTGGTAGGGATGCCAGAGAGTTTCCCTGTGGAGAGAACACTCAGGATGCCCAGCTGCCAGGGGAGGTTGGGGGCACACAAAATCCCACAGGAGGGGCTTTTGATGGGGCATGTTTTGATTATAAACAAAATCCCAGGTGACTCACCACTCAAGCAACCCAAGATAATGTCCAGGGTGGCTCCCTCCACCCTACCCTCAGCTCTTTGAATCCTCAAACTCCCAGAACATATCAGGGCCAAGAGGAGAAAGGCGACAACTATTGGCTGTCCTTTAACCCTTTCTCTGCCAGCAGCACCCCCTGTTCACCCCAACCTTCTTTGCCAGCACCCCTCTGAAGCAAAGATGGGCTGGAGGCATGTATGAAGGTTGGTCCCCATTGGCACCTGCCTCCCACCCCAAGTGCCATCTCCTCATCATCTCACCCGGACACACAGCCACATGGCAGCCCTGGACAGCCTCTGGTTTGTCACCCTCGCAGTGCCCACCGCTCTCGCTGCCTTTGCACACAACCTGCCGCTGCTGAACGCCTTCCCCACAGCTGGCTGAGCACTGCAGACAGACAAACAGGCAGGCAGACAGATGGACACTTAGGAATGCAGTGGAGGCAGCTGGCACATCCAAGAGCCACCTCGAACGGGGATTTGCAGGTGACAACTCCTAAGGTGGATTTTGATTCTAATAAGGGCTTTCCCTCTCCAGCAAACCCATCCTGCTCTTCACTGGGGTGTACTGGGATGCAGATTGAGCACCGGGGTCAGTTTTGGGCCCCTCACTACAGGAAGGACATTGAGGTGCTGCAGGAGGTCCAGAGAAGCGCAAGGAAGTTGGTGAAGGGTCTGGAGAACAGGGCTGGTGAGGAGCAGCTGTGGGAACTGGGAGTGTTTAGTGTGGAGAAGAGGAGGTTGAGGGGAAAGCTCATCATTGCTCTCTACAACTCCCTGAAAGGAGGCTGGAGTGAGGAGGGGGTTGGTCTCTTCTCCCAAGAGGCAAGGGCAAGAGGAAGTGGCCTCAAGTTCCACCAGGCAAGGTTTAGGTTGGCCAGTAGGAACAATTTCTTCCCTGACAAGGTTGTCCAACACTACACCAGGCTGCCCAGGGCACTGGTGGAGTTCTCATCCTTGAAGGGATTGCAAAGCTGTGTAGATGTGGTGCTGAGGGACACGGTTCAGTGGTGACCTGGCAGTGCTGGGTTAACACCCCGTCCTCACCATCTTAGAGGTCCTTTTCAACCTAACCAGCCCTCCTCCTGAGATGCTATCCCCCTGCCTAATTTTGACTTTCCCCACAAACCTCAGCGCCAACATTAGCAACTCTCTTACCCTTATCTCTGCAAGACCAGCCCGCTCCACAACCTCCTGGCCCTCAGCCCCAGCCCCAATACCCTTCCTCCTGCCAACCCCACCACTCCCGGCTCACCTCGGACCAGGCGCCAGTCCTCCACTGCGCGGGGCAAGGGGCACGGGCGCAGGGCCGCCGCGCCTCGGGCCGCTGCCCGGGGCAGTTCTTGGTGTGCAGGGTGCGGTTGGTGCCATCTTGCAGGCGCTGCACGCACTGCACCGCCCGCGCCTGCACCCCCAGCTTGCCGCAGGACCTGCTGCAGGCGCCCCACTCCTCTGCCACCCACCTGCCAGGGCGAAGGTGGGACACGGTCAAGGTGTTAAGAGGTGACGCCCAGGCTGGGAAGCGGCCCAGGTAAGGGCAAGGAGGGGATGGGAGCACCTCGGGCCGGCCGAGGGGGACTCACATCGGCTGGGAGCACTCCTGGAGGTTACAGCGCCGCCGGATGGGCTTCGGCTTCTTGCCGTTGTCGCAGAAGTTCCTGTGCACCATCCGGCTGTCGCTCTTCCGCCGGCACCCATACTTGGTGTACTGGATGCCTGGAGAGGGGTCAGAGAATGGGTGGTCAGGCAATGGGTGCAGAGGTCCCACCAGCTCCCTCTGCATCCCTGCTGGGATGTGTGCTCTGGGACGTCACCACACAGTGGTGGCAGTGCTTCTGCCAGGCTTGTAGAGGCCAATCGTACAAGATGCAACAAGGCCAAGTGCTGAGTCCTGCACTTGGGTCACAATGACCTCAGCTGCATCAAGAGAAGCGTGGCCAGCAGGACAAGGGAG
>VWYK01033234.1:33576-48867 GCA_013399775.1 Semnornis frantzii | reverse complement strand
GTTCTTACTGTTGTCATCTCTCTGCTTTGTTCTTTTGGGTTAATGTGGCATGTCTCCAACACGGCCTTGGAAAATAACTGTAATGTGATTTGGGTTTAGTGTCATTAAACCCGATTAGCAAGAAGTGCTCATGAAAAATCCATAATTACTTCACAAAAAGATTTTTTTTGTGTGTGTTTGTTTTTGCCAGGAAACCACAAAGAAGTTTGCTTCCATTTAACTAGTTGGGCTACTTGTGAAAAGCTGTTGCGACATTATTTTCCCTCTGCATTCCTCTGTGCCCTGCAAATATCATAAAATACCAAAGTCTGCTGAAAACATCAATCTTCTCTCAGAGCTGATTTCTCATATGAAACCAAATATACAGTACTCAAAGAAAAGAAAAAGCCATAGAGACCATAATGCACCTTGATTGATGTGCTAGTGCTTTGGGTACAAGGCTGGACTTCCTGACTAAATCTATAATGATAAAAAGAAGTCTCCAGCTGGACAACAGCACAGTGTGGCTGGCACATTGCTGAACTGTTTAACACACACACCCCCCAAAAAAAACCAAACATTGGTATTGCAGTGGACACTGTCCAATAGTTTGGGGGATGTCCCCAAACACCCTCACCATGGTTTTTCCTTTCTATTTATCGGGGTTTGAGAGGAGGAGAAGGATGCTCTAAACTTTGCAAATAGAGGCATACAAAACTTCAGCTACCAATATATGTTCTTCCAAAGCATCATTTTCATTTAGCATCAAGCAGAGGACAATCTCTGCCTGTAGGTTTTTTTGTCTGTTTTCTGTTGCAAATCAAGCTGAGATCAGCCTTTGATCAATCGCTGCTTGCAAACCTCAGTAAGACGCGGGGAGAAAAAGAGCCTTTCTCCCCTGCAGCATCAGGAGAAGAGTCTGGGGCAGCTCTACTGCTGTGCTCCATGGGCAAGCATTCCCACAAGTCTGTGCCCTGAGCTTTGCCAACTGCAATGGCATTCTTGTTTGATTTTTCCTGTGATACCATCAGTGGAGAATGAGCTCGCCTGTAGTCAGCATAAGCAAACCTCAGCTTTCTTTGAGAGCACTTCAGATGTTCCCAGCCTCTGTAGTTCTGTTCAGAAGGTTGTGTGGCCACTCTGGTTTGAATCTGGTGGATGTTCTTGAGCTATGAATACCACAGACTTCTTCCCATACAGTTCTCATACCTATATCCCAAGTTGTTCACCACAGGGTAGATATTTCTCCATCTTCTACACAGAGACAAAGCAGCAATGCCTGTGCCATGGTTGCATGTTGTACACATGCTGATGCCCATTCAGGGGCTTAAGGGTCCTCTGCACCTGACTGATGCTTGGGTCTGCAGCCTGGGAAGCTGCCCCTTAAGTGCTCTAACATACAAACACAGAGATGTGGGTGGGAACACGTGCTGTAAGATAATATTTAAGGAACTCTCCAGCCCTGGGCAGTGAAGGTAAAAAGCACTGACAATCTCATCAGTAAAAAGAAGTGCAGGAAGTGAGCCAAAGTCACCTTCATGGAAGTAAGAAGTAAGTAAACTCTTTGTTGGTTATGTTAGAAGCAGGTAAAATTCCACTCACACACTTGCCCACTACATGCAGTATGATCATAGTACCTAAATTACATGGAAAATAAACTTGCTTTAGAAGGTTTCAGGCTTGGCTCTCCTGCATACATTTAAGGGTATGCACAAACACAACTGATAAACTACCTAGTTAAAACCCTGTGCTCTCCTCCATTCCCATTTTGATTAACCAAACAGAAACTGAAATCTGAATATTGCCTTTCTGGGCAGTTTCTGGGTTGCTCCACCATATCAGATGCTTAAGAACTGAGAGACAAGTAACAGCTTAGAATCACAGAATGCACTGAATTAGAAGGGGCTCTTTGGATCACAGAGTCTAACTCCATGCAGGGCAACCTAAATGTCAAACCATCTATCTAAGAGTGTTGTTCAAATGCTTCTTGAACACTGACAAGCTTGGGGCTATGCCCACTTACTTCTCTGGGAGCTTGTTCCAGTGCTTGGCCACTCTGTCAGTAAAGAGTTTTTTTCCTAACATCCAATCTGAACTTCTTCTGACATAATTTTAAGTCATTCCCTCTCATCACTGAACACTAGACGGAAGAGATTAGCACCTTCCTCTGCTCCCTGTCATGAAGAAGTTGCAGACAGCAACGAGGTTATACTTCAGCCTCCTTGTTCCTAAGCCAAACAGACTTCACATGCTCAGCCACCCCTTATAAGTCATGATCTCCAGATCTTTCACCATCTTTGTTGCCTGCTTTTGGACTCATTCTAATATTTTTAATATCCTTATACTGTGGAGCCTAAAACCACCCTCAGTACTTGCAGTGAGGTGGGACCAATGCTGTGTATAGTGGGACAATCCCTTATTTTGACTGGTTAGATATACTATACTTAATGAACTCTAGGACAGGGTTGGTCCTTCAGGCCACCAGTGCACATCGTAGACTCATATTGAGCTTACTGTCAACTCAAAATCCTCAAATCTCTCTCTGAAGGGCTTCGTTGTGTCTCCTAGTCTAACCATACCTCTAGAATTACTCTGCTCCAGATGTGGAATCCAGCATTTGTTCAAGTTAAATTTCATTCAGTTGGTGATTTGCTAGCACACTGATCTAGCAAGATCTTTCTGTAAGGCTGTCTAGCCTCAAGGGAATCAACAGTTGCTCCTAAATTACTATTATCTGTGCTTACTGTGCACTGAAATCCTGCCTTCAATTCCCTGGTAAAAATATCATGTCCCTAAAATGAAGCCCTCAGGAGCACCACTAGCAACTGTCTTCCAGTCAGGTGCTACCACTTTTACTCCACCCCTTAAAGCTCAAGCTCTTCAGCCAATTGCTCACCCATCATATTATGTGCACTAGTAGCTGTATGCTGTGAAACCAGCAGAAAGACTGCAAAACAGGACCTCAATCAGCACAAGTTTGCAATATTAAGGTGGGTATTACAAACCTATAGAGCTTTATCACACCAACTGAGTTGATGGAAACATCTTTTCCCCTTGCCACTTCCCTGTCATCTAACAGTATTAGAAACAAATGAAAAAAAAGCCTACTGGATTAACAATGAACACAGACGAGGGACAGCCTCCATTTGGTAGCAATGGGAAGTTTTAGACAACCTTCAAGTCTCACCAGCAAAAGGCAGTGCAGAAGCTCTCCCTCTTCGATGGCATCATTCTGACAATTAGCTGAAAACAGCAATTACCAGTCCTTTTCTTTATTATTTGTGAAGAATCAAAGCTTTCTGAGAATGATAAATGGCTCCTTGGAAAATGCAATGCGCAGTTCTGCTAAATTTGCACTTTTCTATTGGTTTTTACTTTGTTTTGTTTTACAAACCATCTTTTCACACAGCTTATTAAAGTAGTAGGGGTTGCTGGAGCGGGGGAACACAAAAAGGACACAGGACACACATCAGAGAAGGAAAATGCCAAAGAATGGTTTAAAGGAGAGCAGAGAGCTTTTCTCATTTAACTCACTGACCAGGGCAAAGACATGTCCCCCACACCTTCATTAATTAAACAAGAAAGTTAACATGGTTAACAACATTAGGAAGAAAACCTCATTTGAATTGTTCTGAAACAACACAGAACAAAAGCTGATGCATTCTGAGGATGACCTTTGAGAATTCTGCCTTCATTAACATTTCAAACAGCACAGCACAAAATTAAGACAGGAAATAGACTTGCAATGCTATTTGACTGCAAAAATATATCATTAACATGCCCATAATTAGCTGGATACCAGTGTTTGTCCCATTGTCTCTGCTAATAATGGTGTAAGATGCAAATAGGATTTCAACTGACAAAACTGACGGGGATATTTGAGTTTATTCCATCTCCTAAACACACTGAGTAAAGCCAAACAAGCCCCATTTGGCTCACTCGAAGGGATGACCTCAGTGCCTGCCCTCCCAGGCTCACATCAAACAATTGCAGAAGGTGGATACAGGCTGCACTTAAGACTGAATCCAGTTACCCTTTCCCACCTCACAGTAGCAAGCTAATTAGGGAGCTACTGGTGACCATAGAGGTGTTACATGAAGCAGTTTAGATGCTAACATCACCCTTTCCAAACACCACCATAGCATTAGTGGATCCCATTCCTCATTTTCCCCAAGACACGATGGCAAAATTCTACCTATTTCTAGTTATCCTCCTCTACTCAGTGAAGCCACACCTGGAACACTGTGTCCAGCTCTGGGCTTCCCAGTTCAAGACAAACTAGGAACTACTGGAGAAAGTCCAACAGAAGACTACAAAGACGCTGAAGGGCCTGAAGTATCTCTTACGAGTTGAGGATGACATCTGGGGTTGTTTAGCCTGAAGATGGATGACAGAAGATCTTATCAATATTTATCAATATTTAAAGGGCAAGGGTCAAGAGGATGGGACCAGACTCTTTTCAGTGGTGCCCAGTGACAGGGTAAGGGGAACTGGGAACAAACTGGGACACAGGAAGTTCTATTTGAAAAACTTCCTTACTTTCTGAGGCTCACAGAACACAAACAGGCTGCCCAAAAAGGCTGTGGAGTTTATTTCTCTGCAGAGATTCAAAACCTGCCTGGATGCATTCCTGTGCAACCTGCCCTGGGTGATCCTATTTTAGCAGGGGACTTGGACCAGATGACCTCGAGGTCTTTTCAAACCCCAACCACCATTCTGTGATTCTGTATTCAAAATGCTGAGCTCCTGTGACACTTCTCATAGTGCCTGCCACATGCCAGAGATGACAACACTGAGTACAATCACTTGCCTCTGATGCAGTCCCACTCCTGTAGGGCAGGTAACAGAGCTGCTCTTTCTAAGTGCTTGAGGATTTGGCATCTTGGAGCAGAAGAAACAATAAACCACTGAAACCAAGACATACTAGGCAAATGCAGTATGTCTCCTCTGTCAGGGCAGACTACCACTCTGGACCCCTTTGTGCAACAGGGTCAGCACACATGAAGGTCAGAGCAAAGTCTGCAGATTACCCAGTGGCTCTGTCAGTTCCTAAGAATTTCAGCCTTCTCTTGGACAAACTAGCAATAAGATAGATCTTTGTGAAGTAGACTTAGGCCCTTCCTTAGACTGCAATTAGTTAACTACCACTTAATTTCTGCCCGCACTGGGAAGCAACTTAGTCCTGCAGCAAGTGGCTTCCATCCCAGCCAGCTTTGCCTACGTCCAGCTGGTGCATGTTGCCACAGCAGTGCCCATTCCTTCCTAGTGGCATGGTACAGCCCTTTACAGGGCCCTGTGCAAGTTTTGAGGTTTTGAGTATTCACACAGAGTCTGCACACAGCACTTCTGCTGCAGTTTTCCAAGGAGTGTTCTGCAGCCTCTTAGACCTCACCAATGGGAAATACTTGCCTGATACTCAGCCTAGACTCAGTTTCATTCCATGTTCCTGTGTTAGGTCTTCTCACACAATCCCCACCCTTCTGCTTCCAAGTTGTGGCATCTCTAAGCTTCTTGGTCAGTCCCTGACAGGTTGTGGGAGTTTTAATCTGATGCGAGCCAGACCTGCCTGATGATAGAGAGGTAAGAGTCAGATGTTCTTGACAGGGTCCTGTCTCTTGCCAGGGCAGAATGAAAGGCTGAATGAAAGGCTAGATGTGACAAATTCTTCAAGTGCCACTGCTACTCCTGCAGTCCTGTGATTAAATCAGTCTGTGTATTTTCAGTTTGTTCCCTTGCTATCCCTTTTCTGTGCAAAAGGCTGAAGAAACAGGGAATGCAGCTGACTCTTCTAAGGGACTAAGGGGGTTACCTAACCTTCCTCTCTTTGTTTTAAGGTATCACTTAGGTTAGGAGTGTGCTTACAAAGCCACAGAAGCATGAGACACTTAGCTGGGTGATGTTTTGGTCACCTCAAAAGTGTGAACAAAAAAATTCCCATCACTAAGCTGTCATACAATTACTGCTGTGCCACAGATTGTCATCAATCTGCTAAGGGCAAAGGATATCAGGATTGTGAGGTTGTAAGACTTAGTAAAAAGCAGTAGTTCAAAATTTGTTGGTCCCAGAAGAAAACTACAATTAAGATGTAATATTTCCTGAAGTTCTCACCTCCACATGCCTTGTTGTTTTTCAGTATTAAAAAGGCAATTTAGACTTTACAGTTCTCCAGATCAGCCAGCGCAGGCACCAGGCAGGTAAGATTAAAATGTCCATCACAACAAGCTGTCCTGTTCCTGAGTTTATATTATCAAACCCTATTGAGATTAAAGTCATAAGAAACTGGAGGAAGTGCATTCATTTGCTTCAAGTTCATAGGCTTCTGAAGTTAGATTCCTACACATCCATAGCCATCTTCAATAGAAAAAGCAGAGTGGTAGAGAAAACATTTGCAGAAGATGATATGCATTTGCAGAACTCATTCATAAACAGCACAAAACATGTTCCCAAGATTCCCTAAAACAGAAGTCAGGGAAGAAACATTTCTGGGGCTGATCTGTTTAAAGAGGCAAACCACCTACTCCACAAGATCTGAAGAAAATGGCTTTGAGCAGCTTTCTCTTCCCTGTGACTCGTACCCAAGCTGTCCCGCACACAGTGGTCTGAAGGTGAGGGACATTTCAAAATGCTTTGCTGCTCCCCCAAAACACTCCACTTTTGACTAAGAGCCATCACTACAGCTTTACTATTTCAGTTACACATAATCAGTCATACTGATCTCAATAGCAGACATGCAAGGTGTTTCTAGATTCATCATGGGTATGCAACTTCCTAGATCTGAAAACCAGGACTAAGTCATTGTGATATCCATGCACCTCATCTTTCTCCTACAGCCCAATATTCCTATTCTCCTTCAGTTTGTTGACACTCTTCAAACTGCACCAATCCCCTAGGTCCAGGACACCTACTTCTTCTACAACATAACACTCTTGTTAGTGAGTTGATATGGAAAAAAAGTCTTTGTGCTTGCTTAGGGGTTGAATAGAGCCCAGAAAGCCAGGGATGATGAGATTAACATTAAAATAATAATTACATTAGAATTGTCAGCTAGCTTTTAATGCAGCCATTACTCCTTCACAGGCAAGACCAGGCATTTCAGAGTGGTTTGTATCTGTCCAGAACCAAACTTTCATGACTTGGTTCCAAGTGGTGTTGAACACCTAGGGTAAACCATCAACATCTGTGCTTTGAAGCAAGCCAGCTAGCTGATATGTATGGGTAAGTTAGTCAGAAGCAGCTAACTGAAGTTGCAAAACTCCCTGGGATATCCTGACATCATGACAGTGGGAATAGTCTGAGTGACAAAGGAAAAGAACAGATGGCTGCATGCAGAAAAGTGCTGCTGGGAGCTCTCTGTGGAGCTCCATGTCAAGTACACCCCACAGTTTTATTCACAGAGTAAATAAGATATCTCTCTTTCAGCAACCATGTTCAAAAGCACAGAATTGACCTTCCAAGCTGAGAGCAGGAAGGCTCTCTAGGATGTCCACATCCTTTTGTGCTGCCTCCACAGACCAGATTCTACCTTTGGAGGTTCATTGACACAAAGCTCTGTAAACACACAACTGAAGGAATTTAGGGAACTATTTTTCTTAAAGCCTTTACTAGATACCCTTCACCACCCTCCCTAGACAAAAACACCTTTCTTCTTCTCACTAAGGCCCCCTGCTACATAAAAAGCAGAACTGCCTCAGGACAGACGTGTCCCTAACAAAGAAAGAGCAGAACACAAACTTTGTGTCCATCCCTTCACCGATGAGTCATGTCCTCAGGGGGGACAGTCAAATGCAGAGAAATTAACAGCTTTCACAGCTCGGAAAACAGAATGGAAGGGCAGAAGAGTGAAAGAGTAAAGGACTAAAAACACTTGCTCCTAAAAAGGGTTGGTTTTCCCTGCTTCACCCATGTTAGGCAGCAGCATGAAAATTTGTTTATTCAGGTGCAGCCTGATGTAGTTAAAGATGTCCCTGCTCACTTCGGGGTGAGTTTAGACAAGATGACCTTTGACAGCCCTTTCTATGATTCTGTTTCAGTCAAGAGGAACAGGTTCAGTAACCCAGTAACCAGGAAAGTGTTGAGGACAGGGAGGCATAATTTCTTTGGGGCTTTCTGCCCCTCCTACCAAGCATAACACTAGCTACACATCCTTACTAAACCCTTCAGTGGCTTTAGGCTGCAGGGAGGGAAACCAAACCTTTCTCTTTCATAGACAAATTGGAGCTGAGTGAAGATCTTACCCCTGTTGTTGTGGCTGTTGTTTATCTAAGGTGAGGCCTCTAGACAGCATCTAAATCTAGATGCTTCTGCTTCAGCAATAGCAAATGTTACTGAATACAGAAAAAAAACAACAACAAAACCCTAACTCCCCAGGACCAGCGAGGTATTAGGAAGCTACATTTCTTCATTTTGGTGCTGGACACACAGGGAATTGCTCCACATAAGGGTACCAAAAGCCAGCAAAATTCAGAGAATATCTGCTTACATCGCATACAGAATCAGCATTTTCCTAAGAAGTGTTTGGCATATTCATATTAGGCCATGGAATTCATTACATAGGTAAATCTCCTGCAGGAATGCTCATTATATACTGTGAGGGTCTCCTGGTGGTCGTTTGGGGCATTCATCCTCTTCCTCTCTATGGCCCTTAGCTGAACTTCTTTGTGCATGCTCTCTAGGCTGTCTGATACAGCTGACTGGCTGCAGTCAGTCTAAACTAGTTTGCTCTTAACTTCTTTCTCGAGCCCACATTTCCTATTTCTTATTGCTTGCACAGTTAATGATTCTTAGTTCACACAATAGATACATTCTAGGAGGATTACATATTCCTAAATATCCCTGGGTTAGTACAGTACCATTATCCCTCCTTTTCTTTGGAAGATTTGTTGCTACCCCCAAGCTGCAATCCTCATCAAATGAACTCACAGTGATTTTGCCATAGGGTGGCACAGCAATTACAACACTGGATCATTACATAAGTGATTATGCAAACTGTTACAACAAAAATTCTTAACACCTGTGGTGGTTCAGCAGTCCAGGATATTGTATATAGAAAGACTCTGGGTGGGAATGGATGAGCTGGGGAGTCCTGGTTACACTGAGGATTTGGAGAACCTTTCCCAGCAACTGGAAAGTCCTACACAGTGCATCCAGGTGAGGCTTCCAAAGCCACTGCGAGAGGACCCAGTTTTTATATTGTTGAATAAACAAGCTTACGTGATTCTGAATGTGTAAACCTCTGACTTCACCCTCCTCTTGGATTTCCCAGAGCCTGGCCAGAGGGCCCAGGGGAAACCAAAAGAGTGTCTTTATTCAGCTTTGATCACACACCTCTGAGAAAGCCAGACTGACTTCATAGCCTTAGTAGTCTGCCTCTAAATAAATAAATTTAAATACATTCTTGTGGCTTTTCTTCACTAGATTTTGATCAAGTTATATTTTTCACTAAGAATCACACATATGCCCCCTCCCTAGAGATGTTCAAGCCCAGGTTGGATGGGGCCTCAATTAACCTGGTCTAGTTGACAAGTGTCCCTGCCTGTGACAGGGAGGTTGGATCAGATGATATCTAAGGTCTCTTCCAGCCTAGGTCATTCTAAGATGCTATGATTTTGTATTAATAACCAACAACACCCAGTGTTTGCTTGGAATGTTCATCTAGAGGTCAGCTTTGGTTCCTTTGACCTATTGAGGGGTCACCACAAAACTTTCCTTTGTTAGCACAGGTATTAGGTGTAAAGGCATCACCTTTTCTCTTTCAATTGGTTTCTGCTCATTGCCCATGGCTAGGATTTGAAGCAAATTATAAAAATAGTTCTCAATGAAATATTATCCAAGGGTTCATGCTATTATTTAGAGAAGTAGACAATTATTAAAGCAGTGATCAAGCATAAGCAGTAATTAACTTTTTTCATTACATTATTTATGTGTATTTCTAAAGAAAATAATACCCATACACTGAATTATAGCATATAAACTTATGAGGATTAGTCCAATTAATTCCTTGAGCTTAAAGAATTCAAATCCAGACTTTTGGAAATCCTTAGGTGATGTCATCCTTTTGCACTTTGTTATATATGGAAACAAACCAGAATTCTACACTATAGAGCTCACATGAAGTTTTCTACAAGGCAGGTTCCAGTCAAAGCGAAGTTCACAAACTTCTATATCAGGGTTTTGTTTTTTTAGTATGACTATACAGTCTGGTTTTAGTAGTGGTGAGATCATACTTTATAGGTTATAGGCATACAGGTTTCCTCTGATAGTTCATGACCATAAGCTGTCACCCATGATTCCAGTAAGGACATTTCAAACCCTCCTGTGGCTCAAGGCTCCTCACCAGGACCGAGCAATTGATCTTCTTGGAGGCATTTGCTCTTACCTATATGGTCTTGCCTCATGTGGCTCTGCAGCCAGTAGGTCTTGGCTTTGGTGTATAGCCCCCACTTGGTTTATTCAGTGTTTGATTTTATAGGCAGGATAATTTGCACAGTTAATTAAATTCTCAAGCTGTATTTCAAATGAGGGTTGGCATCTTTCACTGCAGTTGCAGTAAAAGCATCTTGCTTACTGTTGTTGCATATTGCAAATCTTGCTTTGGTGGCTTGTTTTATTGCCTGTGGATATAAATTAGATGTTAAAGTTACATTACATGCACGTGATTTCTGGGTGTGGTATGCACACAAACACAGCTGGATCCCACAGGAGTGACCACAGGCCTGCTAGGACACATTTCATATTCACATCTGGCTACATTTTGGGTTAAACTGATTGAACACTGATACCCTTTAGCATGCAATTTGCATACTCCAGTGCCTCTTCCTTGCTGCTGAACTCCCAGAAAGGTGGTTGTATGGTTCTCTTCACCTTTCTCTGAGAGGTCTGTTGCTCCAGGTCCAAGTCTATTGGATGATAGGAATGTCTTGCAATGCCTAAGGTTGCCAGAGAAGCTAAAGCAACAAACTTAGGCAAAGATGAGAGCACCTTTTCCAAATGGACCACTGCAGCAGACAGGTAAATTTAGTCATGTAGAACCTATGAAATAACATTCTCTACCATCTAGTTATTCTCATAAATGGCATTTAGTTACAAGTAGGACATATGCCCACCTTTCTTGCCCAGGCTTTGTGGCCAGACCTGTATTATCTTTTCCCATGGCTGTCACTTCAGCCAGTTCAGGAGGGCCACTGGGTTGTTTGGCCTATATTTTTGGCCCACTGTCAAGGTTCATCTGGGTCTTTTAGGGGAGGAAATATTTGGACTGGAGGTGTGGAAGTTGATTTTCTCGCTGCATCAAACCTCAGACCACACAGCTGCCAGTTCCAACACCAACCACAAAAGGCAAACATCAACAGCTGCAAACAACTTTGCACTATGAATAACAGACCCTTTTCTTGGCAGGATTCAGCAAAGGCTACCCACTGCAATCCACGTACCTGCTTACACCAAGCACAAACAGAAACAAGGAGACAAAGTCGAGAGGAAAGTCCAGTACAAAGGCATGGGGAGCTGTTACAGAGCAGGGGAGATGTGTGAGGTTAACAGAAAAGCCAGTTAACAGTAAATCACTGTCAAATTCACAGCAATGTCAAATTTGACCAGAAGAGGAATGCTGTAGCAGCAATCCACACCAAATCAAAACAGCCAAGCTGCAGGATCCCAGGAAACACCTCAGACCTCAAGGGACACATGCTTAGGGTGCACCGAAACTTAATGGTAATCATAGAATGTGTCAGGGTTGGAAAGGACCACAAGGATCACCCAGTTCCAACCCCCCCTGCCATGGGCAAGGACACCTCACACTAGATCAGGCTGTCCAGAGCCTCATCCAACCTGGCATTAAACACCTCCAGGGATGGACTTCCACCACCTCCCTGGGCAGCCTGTTCCAGGGTCTCACCATCTTCATGGTGAAGAACTTCTTCCTAACATCATCCTATCTGCCCATCCAACAGTTTTTGGCAGCAATTACTTACAGTAGTCAGTCTACCTCTTAGAGTACACAGACAACAAGAGAACAAAGCCAGGTTTCCAGGAAGATATATTCCTAAAAGAAACCCAGTAGTAATAAAAACAATTACCATTCAGCCCTGTTGAGAAGCAGTCTCCCTGCATAGATGTTAATGGGCAATAATTAAGAATTTTCATTCCCACAGACTTCAGGTGTGCAACCTTAATCAAGTACACTTACAGCAACATATAGAATGGGAAAGAAAAACAAATCCTGCTTTGTGACAGACATCCACAGCACTTTCCCAGTTAGGTTAGCAGCTGGACAAACAGCAGAGAAACCAGCTGGGAGGTAGCCAGGCTTGTTATCCAGCAAAGCTGCTGTAATTTAGCAGGCACTGAGATAAATCAGCAAGATTTGAGACACCCGAGAGACCACAGATATTTTGTGACAAAGGAGGAGAAAAATCCTAATTTCTCAGGTGATGAATGGGAGGGGTAAGAGAGTGGTGCACACACCTGCAGACATCAGCAGCTCTGCAGTCAGTAGCCCTTCATGCCATTTGTGGGAGTCACAAATTAATCCACAAGGAACCAATATGCAGGAGCAGTGAATCCACCCTGAGCTCTCCAGCCCTGAAATGAACTGTAAACGACTCATTAAAGGCCAAATATTGTTATCCTTCCTCACATTGCCTGGGATCTTACCCCATGAGTGGTCCCTTTGGCTTCAATTAGTTGCTATCCTGATGGGTGCTGACTAAATAGCAGATAAATGCCCAACCTTGGCAAATTCTGAAATACTGCTTTACCGGGTGAAGTTTCCAACTAGATGCCTCCCTACTTTTTGCTTTGCAGCTAGTTCATTTACTCAAGGTGAGAGATTTCAAAGCTCCTTGATTGCTCAACACCACCATTCTTTGTTGGAGAAATGTTTGGGTTCAGTACTGCCCAGTGACAGGACAAGGGGCAATGTGCACAAGCAGGAACACAAGTTCCATTGGAGCAAGAGGAAAAACCTTCTCTACATTGAGGACTTCTGGAACTGCCCAGAGAGGCTGTGGAGTCTCTTCTATGAAGAGACTCAAAGCTTGCCTGGATGAGATCCTATGCAACCTGCTCCAAGTGAACCTGCTTTGGCAGGGAGGGTTGGACAAGAAATCTCCAGAGGTCCCTTCCAACCCCTACCATTCTGTAAAGTCTCCTATTTTCCTGGAGACAAATGCTGTAAGCTGTACCTGCACAAGTCTCAGCAGAACCTGGAGGAGCAGCTGGCTCAGGGGCAACCTCAGCAGGAGGGATGCAGGGAAGGCCTTCCCTCACCTTCTGGCAAGGTGATTTTTAATTATTTTTTTTAAGCTCACATTGCTAACAAAGAGCAGCATTTGAACTGTGACCTGCAGGAGCACACTGGAGAAATCATTATTTTGCATTTTGAATTTAACTTTTAAGAGAGGTAGGACAGACGCCCTAATGTCAATTCTGCCTCAGCTCAGAGCCTGCTCAGAAGCCTCAAAAACGTTCCAAAGAGGCCTTTTAGAGCTGCTTGTCTTATATATACCTTCTGCCCTGGGCTGTGTGAACATCAAACAAAGTCCAAACCAAAAGCATCCAAGGTATTTATAACCCCTCAGGAAGCAAAATTCATAAGAATCAGCTGTCATTTTTAATTTCATAGCTTTTTGAGTAACTTCAGTCAAAGGGGAAGAAAAGAAAAAAAAAAACCTCTTACTTTTTTATGGCTTCTTGTAGGCTGGATATGTTATATTTATTGTGGAGCCATTCAAACTTGCACAACAATATGACAATGGCTTGCATTAATCTTTTTTCCTAGTGTCTGTATTTACACATGGCACTGATCTTGCTCCATAGGAAGATTAGATTGACATGATGTTCTAGCAAACATAATGCCTTTCAATTTCAGGAAACAAACTTTTTTATTATTATTTCTTTCAGTTTCTCTTCCTCTACCCACTCCTCAACAGCCAGAGAGGTTTTTCTATGATACCTGTGAGCACAGGCCAGCAGAAGGTCATCAGGAGAGCAAGCCTGGGGGCAGCAGCATTACAGGAAGAGCTGAATTATTTGATTAAAAGTTCCCCTTTTCATCTGTAACTTCGAACTATTATTTGCTCAAAATGCTTTTGTCACCTCCGATGACTTTAAGTGGACATCTTCAGTGCCATAGTGCCCAGGATGACCCCAGAGGTCCCCATAAAGTTCCAGGCAGCACCTTTTAAGGCAAGAGAGGGCCAAGGATGCCCCTGGGAGCTGCTGCAGAGACGAAGCAGTCACATGCAGCTTGTTTCATTGTTTCCAGCTTTGCCACTGGGCTTATCTGACGGTTTGGTAAGAGGATTTGTCTGCTGGGTGGTTAAGTAGGGAAGCTACACAGGAGCTCAAATTACAGAAGTTTTAAATATCTCATGAGTTTTTTTTCCAGCTTGAGCCTTAGCCTTTGTCAGACAAGCAGCAGGTGCCTTTGCTAGCAAGACACACAGGAAAGGAAAGCACTGGAGCAAAATGAGGACAAATAAAGAAATAAAAATAAGGCTGCCACGTGAGGAAAGGCTGAGGGAATCAGGCTGGTTCAGCCTTGAGGAAAGAATGCTTAGGGGATACCTTAGCACCATGTTCCAGTACTTAAAGGGTGGGTACACAGAACATGGAGACTCCATTTATACAAGGAGTCCCATGGAAAAGATGAAGGGTAATGGGTACAGGTTACTGCTGAGAAGGTTCTGACTGGACATGAGGAAGTTTTTTCACAAGAACTATCAGCCATTGGAATGGTCTCCCCAGGGAGATTTAAGATTCAGGGTGTGGGCCGTCATGTCTAGACACTGCATTTCCTGGGAAAGGTTGGACCATATGATCCTTGAGGTCCCTTCCAACTTGGGATTCTACAATTCAAACCAGACTTGGCTTACCCTTCTCTACATTTCCCTTCCTCAGATCTTACCTGGCTGCAAGCTCACCATTAGAGGCCAGAGTGGATATAAACTAGGGACAGCAGCACTGTTAAACAGCTTCACCTTGAAGCCAGCAGCTTTTGTTTTTATCTGAGTCAGCAGCCAAGAAACCTGCTGGTGGGGATCTAAAGGTCACATTAGTGACACTACCTGGAGCAAAGGAATACACCTGATTAAAACATCAGATGTGTAGGTACATCTGCAAAAGAGCATCAGGTTTTGGGAGCATGGAAGAGGAAAAAACCAAATTATTCAAAGTATGAACCAGACACTTCCTAAGCAGCCAGTCATAGAAACAAATGGATCCACTTCAACCCTCAGTCACTTACAAGCAAAGAGAAGAATCCCTCTTACTACTTTTGCAGACATTTAATCATCCCAAACCTCATCATTCTTA
>VWYK01033234.1:0-24176 GCA_013399775.1 Semnornis frantzii | reverse complement strand
CTCCCAAACCATCACACACTATAAGGCCATCTGGAGAGAAAAAAAGGTGCTCTAAAATCCACCAATGCTCAGCCATAAAGCAGGCACAATGTTTCCACCTAATGACTTTTGCTCAATCCCTAATTCTCCAACCTGTCTGTGGTTTTAGTCCCAGAGGAGCATGGCTGGCTGCAGCACTCACTGGGCCCGCCCTACAGCTCAAGGCCTATGAGAATTCCTGCAAGCCTCAGTCCTTTGTTTGGGTCTCTTATAACAGCGCACAAGAGAGGAAGGACAGACCAAAATTAACTTCTTTTTTTTTCTTTAGGAATAATCTAATCACTTCCATCAAGAAGTATTGAACATTTTTGTAGTCAGTAAGAAAGGCATTTGCAATCTCACTGCAGATTTAAGTGTTTTAGCATCTTGAAGGTTAGCTCGGTGTGTTCCTCCAAAGGTTTGCTGGTGCAGAATTAACCAGAGCATACATCATCTCTTCTACAGGCAGCATCATTTCTGACATCTTCAGAGATAACCACATGGATCAGGAGGATTATCGTGGCATTAACTGCTCTGATTACATCCCCTACAGTTTAATAACTAGAGCAGTGAGACTGTAGGTGTATCAACAGAGTTCTGGGTTGGTGAGCAAAGAAAGTTGGGGGTTATTAGCAGAATGTGAGAAAAGAAAAGGTCACACACTCAAATGTGCCTCTGAGGACACAATTGACATATTTTGTGGGGCATGAAAAGTGATTTGTCACTATAGAATCATGAGTTTGCTGATAAGAAGCAATAGGGGCTTTGCTGTGAAAGCTGTAGATCCATCTTGTCACATACAGAGTGTTTTGGATGTGAACTTAACCCACAGAAAAATAAGACAACTTTTTGTCTTATCTGTCTTTTAAAGACATCAACTGTGGTGTGTGCACACTTAACACTCCTATTTATCTGCTGTTGCCTACAGTGCTGGCTTTGGCTGGAGTAGAGTTAACTTGCTTTGTAGTTGCTGGTGTGGAGCTATGTTTTGGATTTGTGTTGAAAAGAGTGTTGAAAACACAAGGATGTTTTAGTTAGTGCTGAGCAGTGCTTACACAGGGTCAAGGTCCTTTTTGCTCCCCATACCACCCCACTAGTGAGTAGGGCTGATGGTGCATAAGATATCGGAAAGGGAGACAGCTGGGACAGCTGGTCAAAGGGATATTCCATACCTTCTGATGTCATGCTCAGTATGTAAAGCTGGGGGAAGAAAGAGGAAACAGAGAATGGGGGAAAGGATGGCATTTGTTACCCATTAGTCTGATGCAGCCCCGCTCTCCTGAAGATGGCTGAACACCTCCCTGCTGATGGAAAGTGGTGAATTGATTTCTTGGTTTGCTTTGCTTATGTGTGTGGCTTTTACTCTACCTCTTAAACTGTCTTTATCTCAACCCATGAGTTTTCTCACCTTTAACTTTCCTATTCTCTTCTCCATCTCACCAGGAGAGTATAAGTGAGCAGCAGTATGGGGCTGAGTTGCCAGCAGGGGTTAAATCACAACATAACTGCACTAGCTCCTGGATCAATAAGAAAAACTTCATTTTGTTGTAAATAAAAAGATAGGAAATGGAGCATGAGCAAAGTGGTGGCTCTTAAGTGCACTGTTGCTCCTTCTATCTAATTGTTTTCTCCAAGAAAGTATCCTGCCCTCTCCACAGTAAGTTTTTGGTTGCTTCTTCGTGAAGGAAAGCAGAGACATAGCTGGAGAACCTTACAGGTAAAATTACAAGCTACCAATGAGATTAAATATCTTTTTCCCAGGCACATTTATTGAGGATTATATGGAAGAAGTTTACAATTCTATTGTTCCAGTTCCCTGTGCTTGTTAAAGTGCAGAAGACAATCTGCGGTTGCTTATTTTGTATCTAAGCAACTGTCAGACTCTATATCTACTAATAAGAAAGGGTATAATTATATGCTGCTACTTTAATTAGCAGCAGATGCCTATGTTTATGAAATAAAATGTAAGAATTTCCAAGTGCAGAGTCTTGCCTATATGCAAATTGCATGAGCACTTTTGTGGGCTTCTAAAGGCTTTGCTTGGCTGCGGCAGCTTGCTCGGGGCATGGTACCAGGCACGCTCAGCCAGTTGCTGCTGCATGTTAGACCATGGCCTCAGAGCCCAGCTGTCCTCAGCACCAGTTCAGGAGAGCTGCAGGGCAAGGATAAATCAGTGTCTACTGTGCCTTTTTGACACTCCCAGTGCTGGCATGAAGCATGCTCTTGTCCCTGATTCAAAGACCATGAGGGCACAGCCTTCTTTGGGTTGCCTATTTCAGGGCCCCAGGGGTGGCTTTCCATGGGATATGGTCACAGAGCAACCGTGAGGGAAGGATCCTTAGCACAAATTTCAAATCTCATCGTGCTCCAGCAGCACACAGTGATGCAATGCAGCATATTTCTTCAGAAAGAACAACAGGGGCTACTGCTGCGGGTCCTTTGTGTATAAGAAGAAAAGAGAACCAACAAACAAAGCAAAATCCACAATCTTTCAGAAACCCATGAAGGCACACAGAGACAGAGAATATAGATGAAAATAACCTTGTCCAGAATAGAAAATACTTGTCAGATGAGTCTAATTTCCATTATTCAGTATTTTTAGCTTTGTTTCCATGGAAACAGCACTTGTGCAATGATGCTGTCCTGCAAGGGAGTGAGTGGATGCACACTTGTGTACGTACACTTGTGTATTCTTCTTCTGGCCTCCAGCAACTTTGAACAAATCCGCCAGCAAAGCTGAGGTTCTGAGGATAACTAGATGCAAAGAGCTTTGTGAGAGCATCCAGGAAGGCGGGAAATGATCCTGTAAGTGCTCCAACCAAAGAAAGCAGAGAACCTGCATGAGAGAACAAGGCCACCTCTGTGGCTGCTGCACCTCCAGAAGGTGTTTCAGCAGGAAATATCATTCTTGCTTAGACATCAGACACCATGACACACTGCCTGCCACAAGGCACAGATTCATGGGAAACCTGTTCTTGGGTTTGGACGGCAAGGCTCCTGTTTAGAAACTGTCAGAATGCAAGACATCCTGCCTGAAGGTTTTGGATGCTAACAATAAGTAACATCTGTCTTGCCTATTTGTCCATCTTTCAGGCTGCCTTGCCTTGCCTTGCCACTTGCATCCTTCAGAAAAACAAAACTAAGTTGTCAACCACATTTGGCCCATCTCTTCATTCCCTCAACATGAGCTACCATGCTGCCTCTCACAGCTGATTAGAAAAAAAACAAGGACAGGTCAGATCATTGAGCTAAACTGGAGAAAAATGCTGAGAATCCATCACTACATTCCCCATTTCAGGAAGACAGAAAATCCTTTAGCACATCTTTATGTTCATGGATTTCATGTCCACTTTCTCATTACTGGTAGTCCAATTATCAGAACTAAGTTACACCAGAGTGCACCCTAGTAGACTGCAAAAGGATTCAAGCATATATCTTGAACCTTTCTCTTCTTTTACTACAACTTCTAATTTCTAATCCATTCCCTGCAAGAGCTGACAGCCATTTCTCTGCTCGCTGCAGCGGAGGCTGTCAGCAGAGACACACACAGCAGATGCTTTCCCACAGAGCCTGATTTTGCTCTCAGCCAGAGCTCAAGGTCATTCCGACCAGAGATTCCTGTCTGTTGGTCTTCCCCACACACAGTGTCAGTGCCCAGTATGCAAAACAATGCTTCCACTACAGGTATCACTCAGAGCACATGTGGAGGCAGAAGGATCTGGTTGAATGAGACAGAAACTATGTGGAGCAAAGCTTCGAAGGCTAATTTATCATCTGTGATATTTGTGACAAAGTCCCACCAGCCTCATCTTGAATATGTTTTAAGCAATCATCCATGCTTAAAGTTAGCTGCAGAAAACTATTGTGACCTGTACTAATCAACATTCTAGAAGGGAGAAACTGTTTACACCTGTGGTCATTTTCAAAACAACCTGCCTGACTTTTGAGAACTATTTCAGAATTATCCTCTTCACAACAGGGGCTTTGTACCCCATGTTACGCACAGAGACAGTTTTATTAACCTACGTGCAGGCAACATTCAGTAACAGGTAAAAATCTACTGAGTGTTCTCCAAACATCAGCATGTTTCCTGTGCCTTGTGGTACAAATATTATTGCAGCTGTGCAGGGAACAGATCTATCTCCTCACACCACTCCAAGAGGCAGCAAGCACAGCTCCAGGGAACCATATACGGAGGCACAAGAGGCGGCTACTTAACATATCTGTCTCACCTCTCCACACTCCTTTCCATGGTAGGTGAGAGGCCACATAAAATACAACCACCATGAAGCCATAGGAGGTAAAATACTATCCTAGGTAAAGTCACCCTGGGTGGCTGCCCTTCCTTTGCCAAACCAGACCATTACAACACGTAGAATACACAAGGTCCTACTGTCAGCTATACTATAAGGTAGAAACCATTAAGTCTCCAATAGCAGAATCACCTCAGGGACACTTTACTTTTGCTACCCAACAGCATAAGCAGTTATTCAAACTGCTTAGGAAAGGAGAGGAACAGGGGGAAGACTCATATGCCTACTATTAGTGTCACTTCAGAGATTAGGAGAAATAATAATAATATTTGCCACAGAAGTTATTAACTGATAATGTGGGTCATTGATATCAGTATTTCACATGACCTCCTGTCCCTCTGCCCTTTCATTAAAAATAATGGGCATGAGGTGTTATTCCACAGAAAATTGGGGCAAGGGTGGAGGGGGTTGGGTGGTAAGCCCCACTGACAACCCTGTGGTGATGTGCCACATGCTTAACACAGCCAAAGGCACAGGGGACAAAAACCCCCATCTCTAAATCCAGAGAAATGTCTTTTAGGGACTTACAGGTATCATTCCAACTTCTCTGCTATCATCACAACAATCTCTTTTTGTAGCACAGCAAAACTTTTTCTTCCATCAGCCTGCAGCATTTCATCTTGACCCTTAACAGTGCTGTTCAAAATTTTCCACACCAAGCTGACGATGCCGTTGAGACGCAGAGATTCAGCAGCAGTGTTGGATGGGTCGGGTTCATGTCTTTCCATGTAATGCCACCTAGTGGCATTCCAGACACTCTCTTTTAACTGTTCCCTTACATTTGGGGACTGAAAGTGCACTGCGAAGTTTTGTTTACTCCAAAGCAACAAACAAAAGTGTTTCAGTGCTGCCATATGACAACACTGGAAGACAGCAATGCACCAGGCTGGGTTTTTTTTCCCCACTAAATCTACATCTGTTTGAGTGCTAGATCACGTACTTCTTTCCTGCTTGTGGAAACCACTGATTAAATGGCACATTCACTAATAGCATATGAAATACTCCCTCACTAATGAAATATAACTTGTGGCAGAAAGAGGCTGAAATCAGTCAGCTTCCTTGCATTACTTTGAGATACTCCTATCTACCATCGCTTCTTGGGTTCTTGCGCCCTGACCTGATGGCTTTTCTTTCCTTTACAGCATGCAGTATTCATGTTATCTGATTTTGTCCCCAATGCTGGAGATTGGCTTGTAAGCACCTGCCTTGATCGCTCCACTCAGGCTGGCCTAGGATCCTACTCGTTTCGAAGACCTTGCCATTATAGCCAGCCTGGGCCAACGCTGTCAAACCCACTGACATGCTGTGGTTTCCCTCGTCCTTTCTAAAGACTCTCTCTGACCATCACCAATCTCCACCTTTCAGCTAGCTCTCTGGATCTTCAGATTCACTGCAAATCATCTTCTGAATTAATTCCTTTCCTTAACACTTTCTCTTCTCACCTGCAGAGGGGAAAAATAATTACCTTATCCTTTAAATTCATTTTCTGAATGCTTTCTCCCTGTCTCTATAACTAAAGGTCCTTTCTCCCCACTTCTCTTTACTACCATTGCTCTTTCTGCTGTTTCAGTTAATTCTCAAACCCTTCAAAATTTTTTTTCTGGTATTATCCAAAATGTTACGATTTATGGCTTGAAGCTGTCAAAGTCCTAAAGCCTTTATTCCATGCTTCCTCTTCTTCATAAACTCACTTGGCAAGCCCCCTTTCCCAACCCACCAGCTGTCCCTCCATTTTCTCTTTTTCCTTCTCTTCCCTGACCACTTTCACACCTTCCCTCTCTCTCTGTGTTTGTCGTCGCCCAGGTGCAACATCTGCTGTCACTGCCTCACCATGGCAGAGCTGTTGACTACTGAGAGGCTTTTCCCCTGCCAGCAACATGTGCCCCTGGTTCCTACGCCCACTCGCAGGATGGGCCACGGTAACATCTACCATCCAGTTTGCTTCAGTGTCACATCATCGGAGCAGCATTTGAAGCCTAATCTGATCACTTTGCACAGCATCAAGTCAGGTGAGGGAGATGAGTTTAAACCACACTGGGTATATTCAGAAAGACTGTCCAGGTATGCAGATTAAAGACAAAAAACACCCAAAAGCTACATAAATTCTTGCAGAGCAATAAAGCAGTTCAGGATGAGTGTGAAGTCTTACCTATCCCTTCACCTTTGCAGCATAGCACTCCAAGTCCAGTTGGCAGCTGGTCAGGACGGTGGATGTGGGCAGCTGATGTAGTTGTCCCTGCATTTGGCTGGTTCTACAGTTCAGGCTCCAGGTCATCAACCACAGAGTGTTTGTGGTATCTATGTGCACTTAGAATTGGCAATGCTTAATTAAAAGCGATTTGCCTGTCCTTCCACCAACAGGAAATGACCTTTAAAGGTCCCTTCCAACCCAAACTACTTTTTAATGCTGTGATTCTATGAACTCAGGCTCTCTTTGCAAACAGTCACAGCGAAAAAGCTCTGCCGGCAGTTCCTGCTTAGACGCTTCCAGGCTGCCCTCTGCTGCAGGCTCAGCACACAGCACCGCGACGCGGCCATTTCTCCGCCGTCACCAACAGCGGCCACAGCTGACATGGAAATACAGCATCACAGAAAACATCCGCTTGGAAGAGACCTCAGAGATCATCCAGTCCAAGCCTCGACCCAGCGCTGAAGGGTCAACACTAAACCTCGTCCATAAGTGGCAGGTCCACACGCTGCTTGAACACCACCAGGGACACTGACTCCACCACTGCCTTGGGCAGAGAATTCCAACGTTTGAGAATGCTCTCTGTGAAGAAGTATTTCCTAGCATCCCACCTGAACCTCCTCTGGCACAGCTTGAAACCATTTCCTCCAGTCCTGGCACTTGCCACGAAGGAGAAGAGGCTTCCCCCCTTCTCACTCAGACCTCTCTTGAGGTAGTTGTAGCGAGCGACGAGGTCTCCCCTCAGGCTGCTCTTCTCCAGACTGAACAACCCCAGCTGCTATTTAGATCAGCAAAATTAAGAGGTCCAACAGAGTGTGAGGAGAAGTAGGCTAGAAAAGCATTACTGGGAAATAAAAATCTTGTTTCCCTGCTTTGTTCCTGTCTGTAGGTACCTCTGCTCACAAGTGGAACTTGGCCCCAGCACCCAGGCCGGAAGGCCTTGCACCTTCCGGCCTGTGTGCCTGAGGCCAAGCAGCAGACAAAGGAATCATTCTGCTTGCTGAGGCCTGTGTCCAGATTGAGACCAGTCCAGCCTGGGTCACAGCACAGAGAGCACCTGAGGTCAAAGGTGACTTGAGAACACAGAGGTTATCTGAAGTCTAACTTTGCTTTAGATCACAGGATAGAAGTTACCTGAGGTCAAAGATCAAAGGGTAATTGAGGTATCCTTCACTCCAGGCCAAAGGTCAGAGGGTAGAGGTTATTCTAGGTCAACATTCACTCAAGGGCAGAGGCTGCTCAAGGTTAATCTGCATCAAAAGCTATTCAGTGTCAGTGGACAAATGCCACTTGAGGCTGATGGACAGGCTGCTCTGAAGGCAGAGAACAGATACTACAATGGTAGAAGTTATGTCAGGTCACAGGGCAGAGGTATATGCAAGGTTAAAGGTTTCTCTAAGACAAAGAACACTGGAGGTCAGATCTGATTTTAGTGGAGCACCTACACTGGATGCCAGAATCACATCGCTTTTGGCACTCGTGTTACTCATCGAGGTACACGACCCATGCCCACAAGCACAGGCAAAGACCACCTGAGATTCAGGGCCCATACCTTGGAACAGGCAACCTTTAAAGCAGTGAATGCTCCAGCAGCTCACTGTCACAGAGCAAGGCACTCCAGTGCCCAGAAAAAACTTTTACTTTGAAGTGCAAACACAGTCGGACATCACCACCCAGAAACACTGAATGGATTTAAGGTGAAAAAGCTGAAGTGGTAGCACTGATTCGTGGTGAAGATTTCCTGTTGATCTCACAATGACAGTTGCCATTTCTCTTTCATCCTTGCTAGTAGAAACTTATTCTTTAGAAAGTGGTTAATAAAATTGACCAGCTTATCTCAAGGATTTAGAAACATCACACTATTGTATTAATTTTAAAAATTCAGAGTAAAAGCTGCATCTCAGATGTATATAATGGAGTTATCAGCCTCAGTCAGGGCTAGAAGATAGGTTGAGGGAACTGGGGTTGTTCCATCTAAAGAAGACTCTGAGGGGACTTCCAATAGCTGAAGGGAGCCTACAGGAAGGCCAGAATGAGACTTTTCATAAGGATGTCTAGCAATAGGACAAGGGGAAATGGTTTCAATCTGGGGGAGAGTAGGNTCTCAGATGTATATAATGGAGTTATCAGCCTCAGTCAGGGCTAGAAGATAGGTTGAGGGAACTGGGGTTGTTCCATCTAAAGAAGACTCTGAGGGGACTTCCAATAGCTGAAGGGAGCCTACAGGAAGGCCAGAATGAGACTTTTCATAAGGATGTCTAGCAATAGGACAAGGGGAAATGGTTTCAATCTGGGGGAGAGTAGGTTTAGACTGGATCTTACCAAGAAATTCTTCAATATCAGGGTAGTGAGACTCTGGAATAACTTGGCAGTGGTTGTGGCTATTGCCTCCCTGGAAGTGTCCAAGGCCAGGCTAGATGAAGCTTTCGGCAACCAAGTCTAGTTGAGAGGTGCCTCTGCCCATGGCAGGAAGCTCCAATTAGATGATCTCCAAGGTCCCTTCCAACTTAAGCCATGCTATGATCCCAGACTTTTCCAGCATGGCACAAACCCATTATACAGCATCATTTGGGATTATAAATTGTTACAGTTCCAAATGCGAGTCCAAACCAGAACAATCTCAACCCGAGTGTAAAGTGTGGCTATTTTCAGTACCTAAAAGCACAACAGAAACTACTTTGGACAGTTGAAAACAAGTACTGTTACATTTTAAAAGTGACCATTTTTATTATGACAAAGAGGATGTCAGCTTCAAAAATAATAAAGGCTGCCCATTTAATATAGCTTTCAAAAGTCACAATAAAGAAATAAAAAACAACCCTAAAAGAAGTGGCCAAATGCTAGTCACAAGTGGCAAGAAAAAGCCCCAAATCCTCCCCATAAACAAAAGAAAAAAACCACCTGTTACTGATCTTTTCAAGACCTACAACTTCCAAAATAGCTTCTTTTAAACTAAACAGAGTGAAGTCTTAAAAATTCAAGTATCTTCATCCAATAGCACACAATCAAAACTCAAAACTACACTCAGTTTCATCTATTTTCATGTTTTGTCAGGATAAGTGATAGAAAACAGACTCTGAGATGTAAGAATTACTTCAGAACCAAATGCATTTCAGCAAACACACCTCTCAGCTAATGTAAATAAAAATATTTGCTTCCCAAAGAATTTTCTTGTCATTCTCAGCTACCTGGCAACAGGTAATGTTGCTTCAGAATGGCAAGGTCCAAAAATGGCTGCCCCCAACATACTTGGAAACAGCAAAGACTGATGTGCAGTCTATTTCAGCCTAGATGGCAGAGATCAGCCTCAGGAGGACTCAATTCTCCACCCTACTAAGGATGATAGTAAAGAACCATCATTAGCTGGCAATGTCATATCAGTAGTCAAGGACGAGGCACTGTTGTTTTCCCCAGTAACTGCTGGGCTGAGAGCCCTCAGCACAGTACAGACTTCATTCAGGCCCGAAACTTGTTTCCATCCTTTCCAAAACATTTGTCTGAAGCCAAAGGACTCAAGAGAATAGCCATGAAATCAAGTTTTCTAACTGATTTTTTAATAAACTATAGAAGAACAAGGTAACATTTCAAAGTCATGACAGCTGCAGGCTTAAAAGCAGATACATACATATCTGGATTTTCTGTTTTCTTTAGGAAAAAAAAAAAAGAGAGAAGAAAAGGTCATGTGAAAGCTGAACATAAATGCATAGATTTCTATACATTATTTTTTAAAATATATTAAAGCAAGCAGTAACACAACTGAAGAAAAAAAAAGTTTTAACAGCAAGTCCACATCTATGAAATCATTAAGGAGAAAATTTCTACTCCAGGAATCTTTATGCTGAACCAAGTTAAACTTTTATACAGCTTTAAAGTAAATTTTATAAACTGAGGCACTAGGAAAAAACAAACAAACAAACAAAAAAACCCCAACAACTTACACAACAGCCCAAATGCATTTAATGTGTGAACTGAAAACAAAATCTCCAGGCCACAGTGTACTAAAACTTTAGAACTTAAAAAGGTTGCATTAGGCTTGCACTTGCTCACACTGACACAGTGAAGTTAGTGGAAAACTACTGCTTTTCCAGTTAAAGTAAAATCAGGTTCTGATTGTTGCTTACAGTTACCTTCCTAGCTTTTTCTCATTGTCCTCACTTGCTTCTTATGTATTCCCATCATGGGAAAAAAAAAAACAAACGAGTGGAGAGGTTCCTGAGCCACCCCTATTCAGCAACGTCTATAAAGAAAACAAAGCCCCTGTCCTTGTGTAGGGTTCTAAGGTCCTGTACGGCCTGGTTTCATCCTGTTCCCCCCAAATCGCTGGGCTGCTGCAGGGTTAACAAATTTGCTTAGAGACTCATATTCTACAAGAGAAGTTTATTTTTAGCTTTTGGTTTGCATTTTTTGTGGGGGTCAGGGAGTAATAAGGACAAAGTAGTCTTTACAAAGTAGCTGGAGTGATCATATAGCAAGAACAACTTGAGAGAGTAAGAAAGGAGCTCATAAGGATGTGTATGCTGTTTTCTGGATGAGGAAGAGTATTCAAGATTCAATGAGGTTTCCACCCATATGCTACAATAACTGACATCCTCTAAACCCCTAGCATTAAAATATACCTCAATATTTTAATCAGGCACTTAAATAGAAATCAAAGCAGTAACATTTAACATTGCGGTAACCGTTCTGTAAGACCAGAATATCTTGGATGAAGCACTCAGGAAATGATCTGCCCCATGGAGTGAAGTAACTTATACCAAGGGCTAAAGGAATGGAAAGTGCCTCACTGGACAAGCAGGCCTGGGGGAAAAAAAAAGGGGGGTGGGGGGTGCTTAAAAAAAGACTGAAAAATGGTTGGTAACTATTTGGTAGAAGCAGTTAAACACAAACCTACATTCTTCGCTAATGTAAAAATGTAGTGCAAGGTTATCAATCCCATGAGAAGATGGATCCAGAAGTAAACATTCCACATGTTTGGGGTCACAAGATAAAAACAAAATAAAACAACCACACCACACCACCAAAAAAGGTTTCTCTGTTGATAACTTCCCTGAGGGAATGCATTAGTTTTTTCTACGGAAAAAGCAATCATTTAAAAACAATCTGAAAAGTTCCAGCAATCAATAGTTGCCTTACTTTGAGCCACAGCATGTTTCTGATAAACATTTCTTTGGGGAAAAAAAAAAAAAAAAAAGGGTTAGACCTATCAGCCACTGGTCCTGAAAGAGGGATCTTGATCTCCCTTCTTTTCAGTAGTGTTCTAGAAATGAGAGCAACTATTCTTTTAGAACAGTCATGAGCATATTTTAGCCCAACACCCTTGAGAGTTGAAGGAAAATTCTACCTGCAAGACTTCATTGCCAGCATTTAAATGGTAAATTATAGATTCTGTCACAAAAATACAAAACTAAGGAGAAAAGGTGGGAAATCAATTGTAAGGCTACCCACAAGTTATCTTTGTTATGCAAGTCAAGAGGCAAATGAAAGAAACTAGACACACAAACCCCGTATTTATGGTAAAGAGAATGCCAAGTGTTTAAACCATTCTTAAGTAATTTATTTTTTTTAACTGATGATTTACAAGGCCTTGGTTATTAGACAAAATAGCATATTTTAACTAAACTCAAAAAAATACAAACCAATAGAGTATAGAAGGAAATGCTATGAGGTTCCATAGAATATATCACACCCAGTGCACGCACTGCTTCATTCTTCTTGTCTGAACCCCTTTGTTACTTAGAGGATTTTTGCAAAAGAAATGTTTTGGTCTAGCCAACATGTAGTGTGTACAGTTTCAGACCACTGACTTAGGCTCTAATTCTGGCATTAGTCTACAGTCTAAATCACTGCAGCAGATCTTTCCAAGTCTTTAGTGTAATCAAAAACTGATCTAGACATTTTGGAGCAGTTAACAATAAACAGGAGTTACAGACTGCGTACAGTTCAGTATGGTACATTAACCAAAGCTAGAAGTTTTAGTATGCTTATTGCCAATTTCTCCCAAAATTTAACAAGCAGAGCTTCTTTGCAGATACATTATTGCTGAGGGTAGTAAGGCTGTTGAGGAAAAGGGTATCCAGGTTGCTGAGGTGGTGGATATGGTGCTTGTCCAGGGTTTGGATACACAGGTGAGGGGGCATATGGCAGATTATATTGACCATACATGTATGGATTATACCCCATTGGCATTGGCATCTGGCAATACCTGTGGGGAGGTGGGAAAAAAGCAGACGTTAGTTGCAAAACACTGATAATGTTAATGTGCAAACAACAACTTGTTAATAGATACAGAAAGACATGCAGTCACCACAAATGTCTCCCTTTAATTTTCCTTTCTGTGCAGCAGGAAGTGTGATAACATTCAAGGATCAAACATCATGAAAAAAAAAAGATAATGATGTGTGGAACAAATGCAGACAGAAGGTCGAGTAAAAGCAACTTGCTGCAGCTAGAACTGATCTAAACTGATTCTCTTAGGTTTAATATTGTTGTACATATTTTAACAGTTGTTGAGTCTGCTACTGAATGAAAGAGCAAGCTGTCTTAATTCCTACTGACTCCAGAAATACAGAAAAAAGCACACAACTGGAATTTTTCATCATCTTTGGCAAGATAACTAAGATTTGAGACATGAGATATGCCAGCACTACTGAGATAAATAACACCAACTGATCATGCAAGGGCTGGTAACAGTCCACAAGACAGAGTTAGGAAAGTGTAGTCCTATCTTCCTTCTCCTTTAAAAAGGCCAAGCTACAAAATCTTAAAATGAATCCTCCCACAAACAGTACCAGTAAATTATTTCAATAAGAATAATGTGATTAAAAATTTTTAAAAAAAGTAATAAAAAAAAATCACTTAAGACTACAACAATAACCAATTTCAAGATGTCACCACATGCAGCAAACAAGTGCTTTCAGATAACAGGATAGCAAAGAACTGCTTAAGTATTCCTACAGCTTACCCTGGATAACCTGGATAAGTTGGGTAAGGAGGTCCCTGTGCCTGTGAAGGTGCAGCACTTGCTGCAGGTGCACTGGCTGCTGGAGCAGGAACAGCAGCAGGAGCTGCAGGTGTTCCAGAGGGTGCTAATGCTGAAGAGGGACTGCTTGCTGCAGAAATCACTGGTGGTGGTGGCCGTGCTGGTGGCTGTGGTTTAGTCCCCTAAAAAGAGAAAGTCCATCAAACTGGTGCCTCTTTCTGGAAGCCTTGGAATCAAAGGTTGTGGTTATACGATTAGTTGATCTTCCATTTAAAATGGACATTATGTATTTAGTCTATATAGAAAACAATGCAAAGTGTCTAAAAAGCACTAAGTTTTCCACTTCAATTTCATACATTACGAACACAAACAGTACCTAACACACCCCTGTGCAAAGCCTTTAGACATCACCTCCTATTTCACTTCTAACATTTCCAAATAACCAATGTGTCATGGAGTGACACAGACAAATTACAGATCATTTTGAACTTCCCAAGTATGTGCCTTCTATTTTCAACCCATTAGTTCTGTAGCATACATTTACCGCCTTGGTTCTGGGTGCTGGAGTAGGAGTCGATGATGCAGCAGGATTACTTCCTCCAGCTGCGGTCGTCTGATACGTAGGTAGAGGAATAGAGGGAGCACTGGGTTCCCTAGCAATGCTTTGCTGCAAATCTCTATTAAAAACAAACAAGCAAACATACAGCTGAATTTAATTAAGAATTGCTTAGATTGCACTTCAGGAAGCTAAGCCAAAAAGATGCAACTGAGTAAATCTGGTATTGAAAGCATGATCACTGAGATAGCTCAAACTGAATTTGGAGTGCAAATCACTTCCCCAGAAAGCTACCCTCGAGCCAACCCTCTGATTAACTTCCTTTCCAACTCAGGTACAGCACACTGAACTAGCAAAATGCTGTAGAATCAGCAATCAGACAAGAGTCAGAACATTTATGATTTAGCAGCTTGGAAGCTTTCCTGAGAACCTAAGGAAACCTCAAGGCTATGGAAAAGAATCACAGTACGTTCTGGTCATTTTGACATGTAAATAGATGCTCAAATTAAAGAAGAAAAGCAACATCACACTGCTTATGGAGTGCCCTTAATTAAGTATTACTACACGTAAATTGTAACTACCAAAAAATCCCTGGCAAATATCTGAATGGCTCAACACAGCAGCTTTCAGGTTCTCTATTCTGTTACCTCTAGGGTTGGAATTACTCTTGGTAGGATACACTGATAAAACACAAGCCGGCTTCAGTGTCGGTGTACTACAAGCTGCCATAAAACAGTGTAATTTTACAGTCAGCTTGACATGAAAACCCCAAGGAAGCAGTTCTAAGTTACACATAAGTATGTAGCGCATTTCTCAGCACAAAGATTCGGTATTTGAGGCTAGCAGTTTCTTTAGATAGACTTTAGGGAACATTTAAAATTTCAGCCAATTCTATGTAACAATGATAGATGACCAATATGTAGCAGCTACAAATTGATACCTGACACTCTCAAACAAGACAAAGGAGTCTGACATAGGTACACAGTCCTAGGCAGCAACAAACTACTGCAGACTGCTACCATATAGCATGCAAAGGCAAGCTCCAAATGAGAGTAAAACTAGCAACTTCTGTGTAGAAAAATCAAGACTGTAATGAAAACTTCAAGTTCTTGCAGTTACCTCTGCAGTAACAAGCAGTGATGGAGGAAAAGCTGGAAATACTGTCTTGATGCTGTTACATATTCAACCATCTCTCTCAAACTACTTCTCACAGATAGAAGAGTCACCACTCAACATTGCCTTACATTAAAACCAACAAAGCCAAAATTTAACATCTTGAAAAATGTCAAGAAAGGTGGAACTAACAATTTTCTTCTTAAAATCATGATGCCAAGACTGATGGCTTCCAGAACAGTGGTACCACTCAGAGTGAAGTACATTCTGACCACAAAGTGACTGAATGTATTAAATGAGAAGTTTACAACACTGTTAAAGCCAGTGGCGTGAAAAAAAGGAAGAAAAATATCTACTTCTAAATGAGAAACTATCTAAACACATTTATTTTCACTAAGTGAAGATGCAGTCCGCAGTCAGTATTTTTATTGTGGTTGGGGAAGGATAAGGAAGGGACAAAACATACATTTTATTCACTCAAACTGTGGGCTGGGCATCATATATGCTACAAACACCCAAAACCTGATCGTTGCCCCTAACCCTGGCATGGGGTTTCATGCCAGTGAACAGCTGTCAGTATACGACAGCATGGGAAAATCCAGCTGGGTGTTTTATCAACACTAAACCTGCAGCTTTAATACAGAATGTTATCGTATTAGAGAAGTGAGATATTCAGACTCAGCCAAAGAGAAGCATTCTGCTAAGGATGAATTTAGGAAAGGTAAAGTTTGAGGGCTGGGCATCCTGTTCATAATATGGATGTGCACAGAACAACTGGAATACCACCAACTGAAACTTCAGTAACAACTAAACCTTTTTTAGAAAAGGCTTTATGCTCTGCTAGAGAACACCAATAACAAGACAAGCCTTTTCACTTATGCTCAAGAGCAGAGCCTAACAATCACTTCTGAAGCACACTATATACTAGCCTGGTCACATGTTGATAGTGACAATATCAGACATGTTCTTTCACACAAAGGACAAAAATCTGCTTCTCTCCTCAACACTGTAGGCAACCCGCACATCTAAACAATGACAAAGCCAGGTCAGACTATGGAGGAGAGATGGAACACCAGTATTTTTCCCTGCCACCACACTGGGCACACAGAAAGCAATCAGGTGCTGAAGCATTTGCCTGGTTCCTCAAATCAAAATGACAGTGGGAGCCAGTTACAGAAACAGAAGTTCCTCAAAAGAAAAAGCATAAACTAAGAACATTAACAAACACATGCCAAAGTAACTGAGAGGGAAATCATGATAACGTGAAACAGATCCATGTTGAATTGAACAGCAGAGCAGGCTTCCAAGTGTTTTTTCATTTATTTCTCCTATCACTTTATTAGTTTCTCAGGGGAGAGGAGAGTGAGTTAATATTAAGGCAAAGAAGAGATTACAGTCTTAGCACACCTAGTCTCCCTTTCTCATTTCATCAAGTACCATAATAAACAAAGATTAGTTTCTCATAAATACTTAACCATTTCTACAATGCTTAAAGCACTGAAATCTTACTTGAGCAGTTCATCTCTCTCAGTCTTGCGAGCAAAGACAATATCACTGCATTTGTTTTGGAATTTCAGGAGGATTTCTGTCAGCTCGTTGTAAAACTAAGGAAGAAGAAAAACACACAAACATAACCAGTCAATAATTTCAGACTCAATGCTAGAATATTTTTACACAGTGATCCACTTATAGACACTGCATTATTACAGTGCCCACAACTTGCCATTGCAGGTAAGTTTGCTAGTGCAATTTATTCTGCTTTTCAAAAACATATAGTCAGGTGTTGCCCATTCCTCTACTATCATAAAGGTTTATGGGGTTCTTTTTTCCATACATACAGTTCAAGACAACTAGAAATTGTATTTAAACAAGATCACTTTTGGTGATTAAGTATTTTTTATAGGATTTTTTTTTCTTTTCTGCATTGAAATGCATTCCATTTGTATGAACATAAGAGTTTTATTTTCTTTTTCCCGCTGATAAGTTATCAGTAAACCAGCAAAAAGTACTTCATACTTAAGCAGTAAGACACCTTCCAAAAGCCCAGATTAAATAGAGAAGTTAAAATAAAGTCCTCCTCATCACTCCTTACATATGCAGTAGCAGTACATAAAGTACAAATTTGCTAAGGTGATTAAATACCACAGGAGAACAGATGAAAGAATTCTTCAGACAAAATGGCACATCTGGGTACCTCGGCTGTACTCGGTTACTCAGCTGTAGTTAACTTTTTCCTATTTTAGTATAAAGCAATGCTCAGAAAAGTTTACTTTTCAGAGAGGAACAAAGAAGCATTTCACAGTTGTCAAAGCGACCAAAATTCGAGCAACTTGCTGTCCTCTCTACAACAGTTAGACTACCAAATTGTGCCTCTTATCCAGCATGTCTGCAAAGTTTATTATGATTTTTGATTCACATCTCATTTTGTAAATAAGAAAGCCTTCTCCCAATCCCTTCAGCCTTATCATACCTTCGTGCCTTCTTTTAAATTGGATAGAAGTTCCACAAAGTTGTCATTTGCTACAGCTAAGTTCTTCAAAACTTCTTCTCTTAAATTAGATTCATTGTTCGATTGTTTCATCTTCGAGAAATCCTGATGTGTATTCTTAGAAGAAAAAAGCAGGGAAAAATTATGTAAACCAGTCCCATTTAAGACTCTCTATTGTGGTTTTTCCCCCTCTTACTCATTGCTTCTCCTCACTTGTCCCAATACATGCCTATCTTCACCTTTCATACCTTGTTACTTACTGGTATTTGCTACCTGCCACATGCAGTGTTGATTGTAACTGACTGGTCGTACATATCAGCTGTCTTTTGTGGGCTACCTTCAGCTAATTGTCAAACTACACTCTTTCAAAAGCTATACTAATTAGGCTCTCTTCTGCACTGTCATTCCATCAATATGCATAAAATCATAGTGAAAGTTCATATTTTTAAGAAGTACTACCTCAAATTTGGTTGATGTTGACAAGCTAATAAAAGACAGAGAAGTGGAAAACTTAACAGAAGGATCACCTACATTTCATCTCTTTTGGAGAAATAAACAAATGAGCATATTTAGAGACTACATCAACTAGCAAAAGCAGCCAAACTTGAACTCCAGAACATTCCAAATAATATCCAATCAATATTTTGTGAGTATATCATGTCAAAAGAGATCAAAATATGTGCTACCTGGTCACAAAGAAACAAAAATTTTCCCTTTTAGAAAAGTCTCTCACTCTTGCAGTCCAAGTTGCAGTCAGAAGCTGCAAGTAATCCTGTCCATGAATGTGTGCCATCATTACACAAACCACTGTTGTCTCCTGTCCAAGCACCAAGACTTTCTCTTTTGCTAGATGTTTCAGGGACCTGTCTGTATTGGTCCTGACAAACTAAGGTTGACTTTATAAATAAACTTTGGGATATTCTCATTAATTTTTACTCTGACAAAGCTCTGCACATGCTGGAAGTCAAGCACATTGTAAATTGCAATTAAGATAAAGCAAAACATACTTCAAAGACCCAGAGTACCTTCTAGTAGACAGTAAGGATAAGTCTCCTGTTATACCAGAAAGAAATATTAAGATGGGATGAGAAGAAAAACAATAAACCACAACTCCAAAAACTTACTACCACTCTTTTAAGGGCAAAGCCATCTGCAGAATTTGGTCCAATAAAAAGTCCAAGAGAATTTATAGTGGACCTCTGGGAGAGTCTGCCAAAAACGTACATTTTTTTGCAGTGAACACAAAAAGCACTCTTGTATTTTTCAGTGATCAGAACAGTAAAGGGGTAAACTGGCCTATGACAGTGTGAGAAGCAAAACAGAGTTGAAAGTTAAGCAAGATTTCTAAAGCACTGGAAAGGCAGAGGAATCATTGTTCCTCGGTTTAAGAGGAAGGAAGACACAAAGGTGGTATTGTACCTGAATGTCTTTGAGAAGTTCTTCCTGCTTTTTCAAGGACTCCTGCACTTTCTGTGTGTAACTTCCATAAATTCTGTCCAATTCAGTCACAGAGATAGCCTCCTCATTTATAGCACCATCCTGTGCAAGTGCAGTCAGGAATTTGCTTGTCATGTCAAAATTTACAGATTTCAGGTCATTTTCCAGCTGTTCTCTCTCCTTCTTCACTTCATCTAGATTGGCTAGTAGAGTTTTTAAAACATTAACAACCTAAGCAATAAAAATTGTCAGAAGTTAGCACGTTCAAAGAAAGAAATGTGGAAGTACACAGTATTGTTTCCATCTTGCATTCCTCACTGATGCTGGCAAATGTTCTGCATGAGTTTTTGTTTATAAATGTGTTTAAGATAAAGAACCAGGACAAAAAGCAACAAAACAAAGATCTTCAAGTACTTCTCAAGCTATAAGCTTCTGTGAAGATTTGTTTCTGTTAAAAACATTGAATTGCTACAAAGATGTTTATATTCTTCTTATTTTTTTTAAATGGATCAGTTATCTCCCAATAGGATATTCTACACAAGGCAGTCAAAAACTACTGACTTCAAATCATTTTTATGAGCAAAAGCAGCGTATTGCAGTAGATGAGTCATGACTTCCTTGGAAAACAAGTTTGTTGTAATGGCCTAATACCTCAAAGGATTGGGCCACATCTTTTAAATTGTTTTGACTGTCTCAAGAACCTAAGCACTACACTCCGCCACCCTACATAACAAAAACACTTCTCAAGAATTGCTCCTTTCACAACAGTCAATCAGTCCTGCTGCCCATGGCAAGTGAACTTGCTCACATGAAGTGTAACAAAATATAAGCAAGTAGATTTAAAGACAAAAATAGACAGCTTATTTTCCAACTTTTTTTTACGTCCTATATCAGTTGTGACAGAGACAAGAGCATCTAAGCAAGGATCAGCTGTGACACCAATTCATGTAAGTTTACTTTGTTATCCAAACAAAACTTCTACCCAAAAGAAAGACAACACTCAATGTTTCACCTCACTTCCTTGTAATGTTTTTGCTGGGTTGGCAGAAGGAATGGCTGCGTTGAGTTCCGCCTCCGGCTTGCAGAGAAGCGCAATGGTATCCCGGTGGGACTGATAGCGCTCCTTCACCTGCCCATCGGCCTGCACAGCTTTATTCAGAACATTATGGTAACTGGCTCCCTCTGGTGACGAGAAAAGAAAACACAGGTGTTTCATTTCAAAACATTTCAGCCAAGCTTGCAACAGTTTTCATGCTCTTCATATAATTTTATGCTCTTGCACATCATGAAATTATTAAAACTTATAAATAAAACTTCACCTTTTATGTTATGTTGCAAGTAGTGAACAAACTAGGTAAAAAAGCAAACGGCAAATCCAAGAGAAAAGAACATCTTCATGGGAAATAATTTTACACTGTATGAGAGGTAACTGCAAGCAGATTGTTAGGAAGGCAACTGATTGCCATTACGTATGCTTTCTCAAACTTCTGCATGCATGTACGCTCCAGGGATGCAAAAGCAGCACTCAATTTTCTATTGCCCCTCTTGACCCCAAATATTGGTGTGGGTTGTAAGAGTTATTCTGGTATAACCTCTCTTACAGATACATTTGTATTTTTTCAAGACAACATCAGAGCACTGAAAGCTGCTTTCATTTGCATGATGAAAATGGACTTTTTTAGAGCACCCCCAGAATCTGAAGAATGGAACATGAAGCTTACCTGCCCTTAAGGGCTTATAAAGCTCACTGGATGGTGTTCGCTGCCAGCGCTCTTTGAATTTTGTTCGCAGGTCGTTGTCTGTATTTTCCTCTTCATCTAATAATCTTAGTGACTACAAGAGTAAATCATTACATGTATTTATTATAAGCCTTTCCAAACACGAAACATCACATGGACTATAAGCCATTCCAAACATGAAACAGCTACAAAAGACACAGCCAGTGTAGAGAACATAAGGAATGTTTATAGGTTCGTCATAAACTTTACTTGGCAGATAAAAACTGGCATGAAAAGCACATATCACCTGGGTTTCTTTAGAATGCTTCCTCCCCCAACTATTTTAAAAGCAAAACACTTGTTAAGGGAACATCCACATGTGACAGCACCATTTCTCATAGAATAGTTTTGTTTAGAAAAGACCCTTAAAATCAAATCCAACTGTTAACCCAGCACTGCCAAATCCACCACTAAACCACGTCACTCAAACACTGCATCTACAGACATGGCTGCATGGACTAAACACTTCAATGGCATATTGATAAAGTGCTATTAAAGTTACAAACATTTTGGATATTCATGTACTTTATCTATTGCCTTTTAAAAAGGTCAGCGGTGTTGCTTCTTAAGAATGTTTTAGTCTTAGTGGTTGCTGAGCTTACTTCATCTAGAATTTCTTTGTTCCTTTGTAGCAGTTCAGGCAGATCTTTGATCAGCTGATCAATAGTTTGAACTCCTCCCTGTTCGATGACAGACTTTGACTTGTTCAAAATAGACTGAGGAACAGTATCACCAGACACATCTTCGATAGCAGCAGGAAGATTGAGGGAAGCCAACACACTGAAAAAGGCAAGGTGTTAAAGAGCAAGCTGTCTGCAGTATTAGATGGTTCTATCCTGCAAATCACACCGCTGTCCAAACTAACAATCACCCAGACAGTTGTAACAGAAACAGAGTACAAAGTACTCCTGGAAGGAAATTTCAAATTGCAAACTCTAAATTCATTCCTAGTGTCCACCTCATCTAAAATAAGTTTCAGAGTTCTTCAGTACTAAACCAATTCTATTCATTTGGCACTTACAAAATAGGGCAAACATTTTCAGCAGTCCCTATCTGCTAAATAGAGACTCAAATGCCTTGAGTTATATTCCTGTCTTTTGGCTTGATACAAGTCTATTAATATTTATTTTAAAGAACAAGATTTGGGGGGGGATAATATGTATTGAGTCACTGGCACAATCAAGCTGACCGCTGGAATGTGAAAATCCTTCTAGACTAATGGAACCGGAACCTTTTCTGAGCACGTGTCAGACTCCTAAAAAGTGAAGAATAACTTAAGAAAATGCAATACTGGTTTACATATTAACACTTAAAGGCTTAGCATCTGCAGAAAAGTAGTTCTAAATACCTTTGCTAAAGCTTAAGTTTGCCAGCCCAGCATGCAGTTACAAAATCCCACTGTTGTCATCTAGATGTATGCAGGCTGCAAGGCAATCACAGTGTTTCTAGGGTGTTCCATAACTCCTCTTAGTAAGTCCAACAAGAAGCCATACTTACCCATTTGCCAGATTTGTGGCTTCTCTCATCTGGGCTATTGACCTGTTTACTAGATCTGCCTTTCTCTGGTTATACACACTGACAGACTGCTGAACTTGTAGTGGAACCATCTTCTCAAACAGGTCTGCAATTGAAGTGTTAGAAATCACTCAGGTTGCACTGTGAAAGTTAAAAGACACAAACATCTTCACGTCTCTTTACTACAGGTGTAGATGCAGAGATGCATCTAAACACCTTAAGGCACTCTCCTCCACTCCCCAAGATGTCTTTAAAAAAATAAATCCACTTCTACAAGGTCTTTACATTAGATTCCTGGTTTTAAGACTGAAATCAACTATGAAATAATTTAAAGACACTGTATTTAAAACAACTGTAGGATTACAAATCAGACTTTCCTTATGGTTTAAAATTTGTGATTCTGCCTTTTTTGAAGGAAGAAAAGGCAAAACGGAAGGGAGGACCATTTTCAGAACACCCTTGTACAGCAAATAAACTGAACATTTCCAGTTTCATGGAAGGCCAGCAACTCGATTAGTTAGAGTTGCACGATGCCATACTTCTCCCTCACATTAGTGTTCCCTCTGAAATTAAGAAGGTTGGTTTTAACAGAAAAAATAAAGTTGCTGAAAAAAAAAAAATCTTTAAGGGAAAGGTACATTACAGATATTGATTTTACACCTGTGGTTTATTCTTCTGGTACTTTTTATAATCAAGTAGTAGAACAACAAACCAGAAAAGACTAAAGGTGCTTTTGAAGACACTGTTGTATGCTTAGCACAAACCAAGAGCAAATGTTAATTTTCTCATGATACGAATGAACTTGGGTGGCCATGTGTTTCACAAGGTAACAACTAGCCTGTGAGCTTCACCATCAGCTTACCAGTGAATTTCTGACTGAGGGGAACCACAACTGGAGTAGACTTCACAAGGCTGGCTTTTCCAATGGGCTCTAAATCTTTCAGGTCAGGAACCCGGTCGTGGTAAATGAAGTCATTGTCTTTTTTGGCGGCTGTAAGCGCACGGTTGATTTTTTCAACCAGATCTTTAACATTGATATACTCATCATAACGAGATGCCACTGTTTTCACCAGATCTGCTGCATGCTAAAACAGAAACCAAGGAGTTAGTATTTTAACTTTTCTCTCCTTAATGTGTACTTGGAAAAACAGATTAGCTTTTCAATTAGCCAACTAACTATTGCCAATGTATATTATTTCATCAAGAAAATATTCTTCCTTCGATGTATCAAAAAGGGAAAAAGATTTTTACTCATTGCAATAGTTTCTCTCTGACTTCCCCCAAATCCAGTAAGTTTTCAAGAAAAAAAAAATATATCTGAAGGATACTAAATCTACAGTTTAAGTATGGAAGCTGTAGTTTAGTAACTTTGGAGAAACAATTTAAGTTTCATCTTACTAAATGTATTAAAGGCACCAAAACTTTTATCTACTGAGCATGAAAGGATACTCTCTTGTAACACAACATGAAGACAAGTCATGTACCTAAGCTAATTTCCTACCTAACAATGACAGTAATTTTGATACAGCTAGACCTGTCAAGGATGTACACTAAAAAGAGGATGCTAATATTCTGTTACAACAGAGCTAAGTAGATCTGACCTCCAAGAAGAGAGACATGCCTTTGTGACTTGGTAATGTAGCCACAATGCAACGTGCTATTAGAAGACCATATAGGTGCTTCTTTTTCATGCAGGAATACTAAAAGATTAAAACTCAATCCCACTGCAAGTCAAAACACACATGATGGAAACTTTCAAAATATCAGCATTATCATAGAATCACAAAATGG
>VWYK01033233.1:0-16124 GCA_013399775.1 Semnornis frantzii | reverse complement strand
CCCCCTCAAAACACACAGTAACCTCCCCCAGCTCCTGCAAATACCTGAGAGGTGCCATTAACCGGGGGGTGCCCATCCAGTGCCAGGGACCCCCGGGTGAGGTTGCGCAGCAGCCGCACTGTGTGGTACTCGCCCAGGCGCAGCGGCGTTGGGTGGCGGATGGTGGCCATGCCCGACCCAGCGTCAAACCTTGGCGTTTTGGGGGGAGCACAAGAGGTGTGGGGGTGTGGGTGCTGGCACCCACCTGTGCCCCCTTCCCTCTGTACCCATTCCCGGGTCTCACCTAAACTCGGGGCGCCCACCCACCAAACCAAAGGAGATGAAGTCAGCGTCGCTGGTTTTCCGCTGCCCGTTGTAGAGGAGAAGACCTGGGGGGGTGACAGCAGGTCAGGCAGGATGGTGCCCACCCCAGGGGAGGGTCATGTCCCAGGGGTCAGGCAGGATGGTGCCCACCCCAGGGGAGGGTCATGTCCCAGGGGTCAGGCAGGATGATGCCCACCCCAGGGGAGGGTCATGTCCCAGGGGTCAGGCAGGATGGTGCCCACCCCAGGGGAGGGTCATGTCCCAGGGGTACCCCAAAATACCCCTGAGATGGAGGAGAAACCTCCCAGAAGGTGAGGAGTGGTTTGGGTGGACAGAGAATGGGAGGGAGGCTTGGATGGATGGAGCAGGGAATGGGAAATGGAGGAAGGAAGGAAGGGATGGAGGGAGGGAAGGGTAGATGAATGGAGGGAGGGAGGAATGGATTGGAAATGGAAGGGTGGATGGGAAATGCATGGATAGATAGATGGAAGGAGGGATGGATAGATGGATGGGAAATGGAAGGATGGAGGGAGGAATGAGAAATGAATGGATGGGAAATGGATGGAGGGAGGGATGCAGGAGTGCAATGACAGAGGGATGGATGGATGGATGGATGGATGGATGGATGGATGGAGGGATGGATGGATGGATAGAGGGATGGATGGATGGATGGATGGATGGATGGATGGATGGATGGATGGATGGATGGATGGATGGATGGAAGGAGAGGGAAGGGAGGGGCAAAGGCTGGAGAGGCCCCGGAGAGGACAGGCAGGGGGCAGGTGGAGGTCTCACCGTCGGCGGCGTCGGGCCGGAAGGTGATGAGGATCTCGAACCTCTTGTAGGCATCCTTGATGGTGGGCAGCGGCAGGAAGGAGCGCGGTGTCTGCCCGAAGTAGGGCACCAGGCGCTCTGTGGGGGCACAGGGGGTCAGGAGGGGTGGGGGCACCTCCCTCCCTGCCCCCACTCCCTCGGTCTGTCTGTCTGTCTGCCCTCACCTCGGACCTTGAGGACGTAGTAAGCTGTCTCCTGGCCGCGGCGGTTGGCGGCGGTGCAGGCGTAGACACCTGCGTCCTCGTGGTGCACGGCTGGCAGAGTCAGGACGTTCCCCTCCACCCGGGCACCCGCTGGCAGCTCCCCTTCCAGCTGCAGCAGAGCCAGGGAGGGGTGAGCACCTGTAAGGTGCCCTCCACCCATCCCACCCCCCCAAATCCCTGCATAGAACTGTTTGGGTTGGCAAAGCCCTTTCGGATCATCCAGTCCAAACATTCTCCAGCCTGACCAAGCCTGCTGCTAACCCACAGCCCTCAGCATCACATCTGCAGCTCAGAAACACCTCCAGAGGTGCCCCTCCCTGGGCAGTCTGTACCAGTCTTTGAGCACCCTTTCAGTCAAGAAGTTTCTTCTAATGTCCAACCTAAACCTGCCCTGGTGCAACTTGAGGCCATTTCCTCTCGTCCCATCACTGGGCTGCAAGAGTCCAACCCCACCTGGCTCCAGGCTCCTTTGAGGGGCTGCAGAGAGCAATGAGCTCTGCCCTCAGCCTCCTCTTCTCCAGGCTCAACGCCCCCAGCTACCTCAGCTGCTCCTCCCCAGTCCTGCTCTCCAGACCCTTCCCCAGCTTCCTTGCCCTTTTCTGGACCCGTTTCAGCTCCTCAATGTCCTTCTTAGAGTGAGGAGCCCAAAACTGAACCCAGCACTCAAGGTGTGGCCTCATCAGTGCCCAGTCCAGGGGGACAATCCCTGCCATGCTTCTGCTGCCCACACTATTACCAATCCAGACTATGATGCTCGTGGCTTTCTTGGCCACCTAGGCACACCCTGGCTCATCTCCAGCTGCTGCCAACCAGCACCCCCAGATTTCTTTTCTGCTGGGCAGTTTCCACCACTCTGTCCCCATCCTGGAGCCTTCATGGGGTTGTTGTGACCCAGGTGCAGGATGCAGCCCTTGGCCTTGTTCAACCTCATCCCACTGGCCTCAGCCCATCCAGCCAGCCTGGCAAGGTCCCTCTGCAGAGCCTTCTGCCCTCCTTGAGAGCAACATCCCACCCACCTTGGTGCCACCTGTGCACGGCCTGAGGGTGCCTCCCTTCAGCTCACCTTGCTCCACGTGATCTCTGGCACAGGGAAGCCAGATGCCAAGCAGGGCAACACAGCCGCAGAACCCACCGAGACCTCCTTCACCTCCGGCTGCCCAGCGATCTGGGGGGTGGCTGGGGACACACCCAGGTGTCATCACCCCCACAGTGACACTGCCCACGCCCTGCCCCGCAGCTCCAGGCCCCCGCCCTCACCTTGCACATGGAGGATGACGTGAGACTGGACGGTGCCCACGGCATTGGTGGCGGTGCAGCGGTACTGCCCGGCGTCTGCCCGCTCCACCTGCTCGATGGTGAGGGTCCCGTCACGGACCAGCACCCCAGGGCGGATACGACCCCCCACTTTACTCCAGGTGACATGGGGACGGGGTTCACCCAAGCCCAGGCACTCCAGCTCCACTGTTGTCCCCGCCAGCACCGTCTGCACCGCTGTCCGGATGTTGATCAAGGCCCTGGGGAGAGCTTGGAGGAGGACATCAGGGTTTTGGGGTGCCTCCCTGGCACGGAGGAGGCTTCACGGGCTGGGGTGCCAGAGGGACGGGGAGAAAAAGGGTGCATGGGCACCTTGTGGGCACAAGGAGAGATTTGAGATGTTGGGATGCTCATGGGTGTGGGGAGAGATCAGAGGTGTTGGGGTGCCCATGGGCATGGGGAGAGAGCAGAGGTCTTGGGGTGCCTATGGGTGTGGAGAGAGATGAAGGGGGTACCAGGGTGCTCATGGGTGTCCACATTCATGGGGACACATCTGGGGTATTGGGGCACCCATGGGTGTTATGAGATAAAGGGTACCAGGGTGCTCATGGGTGTGAGGAGAGAAGGGGAGTAACAGGGTGCCAATGAGTGCAGGGAGATATGGGGTGTACTGGAGTGCCCACAGCTGTGGGGAGAGATTGAGGGCACTGGGGTGCTTATGAGGATGGGGAGATGTTGGAGTTACTGAGATAGTGATGGGCATAGGGAGATGTGGGGCACCAGGGTGCCCTTAGGTGTGGGGACATAGGGCAACCAGTTGCCCAAGAGCATGGGGAGGGACTGAGGGTATGGGGATGCCTGTGGGTGTGGGTATGAGGGTGCCTGTGGGTGTGGGAAGAAATATGGGTACTGGGATGCACGTGGGTGTGGGAAGACATGGGAGGTACCAGGGCACTTATGGGCATGGGGGACCAGGTCAGACAGTGCCCCTGGTTTTGGGGTGATGGCAGGTCCAACGGTGCCAGTGTTCATGTGGGACAGGTTAAGGGATGCCTGCAACCTTGGCACACAGGTGCCATTCCTACCCTGGATGGTTAGCGTGGCCCTGTCCTCCGCCTGCCTGCCTGGCGCGCTGGCTCGGCACACGTACAGCCCCTGCGCCCCCCACGCCAGCTCCGGCATCCTGCAGGGACACAGTGCAAGGGTAGGACCCGTGGGGGGCACAGGCAGGGTGTCCCCAGCCCCTGATCCCCCCTCCTTACCGCAGCACCCCGTCCCGCACGCTGTGGGTGGGGGGCAGCTCCCCATCGACCTTCAGCCACTCCAGACGTGCCCGTGGGTCCCCTGAGACGCTGCAGGAGAACTCAGCAGTGCCACCAACTGCCCTGACCAGGCTCCCCGGTGTCACCCGGACCGTCAAAGGACCACCAACGGCGTCCCCACCGTAAGCGGCATCACCTGGGCGGGATGCAAAGCCGTGATGGTACCCAGCAGAGCGGGCACCCCCGGCACACGGCAGCCCCATGGCGCAGTGTGGCTCACCGTGGACGACCACACGGGCAAAGGTCTCAGCAGTGCCAACGCGGTTGGTGACGAGGCAACGGTAGGTGCCAGCGTCGGCGGGCAGCGCGGGGCTGATGCGGAGGAGGCCAGCGCGGTGCACGACTCGTGCCGAGAGGCTGCCGTTGACCTTGTCCCAGGCATAGTCCAGCGGTGGGGTGCCATGGGCCAGGCACTGCACCTGCAGCCCATCGCCAGTGCGCACTGTGGTCTCCTCCGGCAGGCTGGTGGCGTACGGTGGACCTGTGGGCATGGCTAGCACCATCAGCAGCTGGCCACGGCCAGGATGGGGCAATGAATGGGGTAATGGGGCAGTGGGGCAATGAATGGGGCAGTGGGGCAATGAATGGGACAGTGGAGCAATGAATGTGGCAGCGGCGCAAAGAATGGGTTAATAGGACAATCAGCGGGGTAGCGGGGCAAAGAATGGGGCAGCAGGGCAAAGAATGGGGCAGCGGGGCAAAGAATGGGGCAGCGGGGCAAAGAATGGGGCAGCAGGGCAAAGAGGGCACCAGTAGTAGAGTGTGGGGGGGAGACAGCCGTGGGCTTGTGTTGGGATGGACCAGAGAGGGATAGATCCATGAGGAGAGGCTGGATGGAGAGGTGTGAACAGACACAGGGAGATGAGTGTGAGGTAGGATGGGTCAGTGGCAGATGGGCACAGAAGGAAGAGACTGTGGAGAAGTTTGAGAGAAGATGGAGAGATGAGCAGGTGCTGGGACAGACCAGGGAAGGATGAATCCAGCGGGCAGGGATGGGTGGATCCATCAGGAAGGGATGGGTGCAGGGGTGTGAGAGGAGATGAAGAGGTGGATGTGATCTAGGATGGATGAGTGATGAATGAATCCCTGGGGAATGAGTGGATGGGGAAGTTTCAGGGAAGATGGGGAGATGAGATGAAGATGAGGATGAGGAGATGAGTATGAGATGGATGAATCCACCAGGAAGGGGTGGAGTAAGGATGTGGGCAGAGATGGAGAGGTAGGTATGAGTTAGGATGTGCGAGTGGTGGGTGAACAGGGGATGGATGGAGGACAGAGCAGAAGCAGAGATGAATGTGCACAGGAATGGGACAAGCAGATGGACACATCCATGGGAAGGACTGGAAGGCAGAGCTGCAGAGGAGGATGAGTGTGGGATGAAGCAAGGTGGATCCATGAGGAAGGGCTTGATGGGAGGGTGGGAGCAGCAGTGGAGATGGTCGCATGCAGAGGAAGGATGGAGAGGAGCCAAAGACAGGAGATGGCAACAGCGGGGACAAAGAGCTGGTGGAGATGGCAGGAGGGACCCAGGGCCGCCCTGTCCCCTCCTTACTCTCCACGTCGAGGGTGACGAAGGCCTCGGTGTGGCCGCTGGGGCTGCTGGCATTGCAGATGTACTGGCCTGAGTCCTGCTGCGCCGCACGGGGGATGACCAAGCTGCCATTGACCACCTGGTGCTGCCAGGGCAGCGGTGCCCGCAGCTTTGACCATTCAATCTGCGGTGGTGGATCACCTGCAGGCGATGCCGGTGCCATCACAGTGAGGGCAGGGCAGGCATGGTGAAGGACATCCACTCCCACTGCCACTACCCTCCTCCACCATCCCCGTACCTCTGGCTGTGCAGTGCAATGTGGCAGTTTCCCCAGCCACCACGGTGATGCTGGAGGGCACGGTGACCTCGGGGACACCGGGGTGCCGCTGCGCCGGCTCCACGGTGATGTCGACCCGTGCCTGCGCTGAGCCCAGGGCGCTGTGTGCCGTGCAGACATAGGTCCCAGCATGCTCCGGCTTGGCTGGCGAGAGCTGGTGGAGGTGGGCCGGGTTGGGTGGTGAGCACCCAGTGGCACCCAGTGGTGCCCACTGGCACCCCTAGGTGACCCTGCTGACCTGCAGGATGGCCTGGCTGTCCATGTGCAGCAGCGTTTGGTGCTCCACCTTCTGCCGGGAGCCTGGACGGCTCCAGCGCACCAGCGGCCGCGGCTCGCCCCGGCCAAGGCACTCCACGCTGAGGGACTTGCCCTCCCTCACTATCACAGGGCCTGATGGCATCACCGACACAGTAGGGGCACCTGGAGAAGGAGGAGGACATTGGCATGGGGATGGGGACACCACCATTAGAGGATGTTGACATGGGCACAGGGACACCATCAAGCCAGGAGTGTCTGGAACACATGGAGGACATCAGTGTGGGGGTAGGGACACCACCACCCTAGGAGCATCTGTAGCCCATGGAGGACATCAATGTGGGGGTAGGGACACCACCATCTCAGGAGCATCTAGAGCCCATGGAGGACATCAGTGTGGGGGTAGGGACACCACCACCCTAGGAGCATCTGTAGCCCATGAAAGACATTAGCATGGGGATAGGGATAGCACAACCCCAGGGCATGGCGACATGGGCACCATCACTCCAGGAACACCTGAAGCATGGAGAGGACGTGGGGATGAGGACACCACCGGCTTGGGGAATCTGAAGCACACAAGGACTGGGCCAGGGCCACCTCAGCCAACTCATACCTTGCACCAGGAGGTTGACAACACTGCTAGCAACGCCAAAGCGGTTGGAGGCCACGCAGTGGTAGGTGCCCTGGTTGCCCACGTGGGCACGGGTGATGGAGATGACCGAGCCATTGCTGCTGATCTTCACATTGTCTGGGCAAGGAAGAGCCATCAACAGCAGGGTCACCCTGGGGACCGTGCTGGGGTCACCCTGGGGACCATCATACCTTGGAGATGTTGGCCAGGTCCCATTCGCCAAGTGATGTTGATGGGCTGGGCACCATCATGGATGCGGCACTTGAAGGTGGCATCCTCACCCGGTGCCACTGCCAGGCTGTGCGGGTCAATGGAGATGATGGGGCTCTGCAGACCTGCGGGGATGAAAGAGCCACTGAGGTCACCCACGTCTCCCACTTCCCTGCAGCAAGCCTGCGGCCACACTCACGGTAGCTGGAGCTGTCTCGGGAGGTGACGGTGACGGCGATGGTGGCCTCGCGGGAGGTGCTGCCCGTGTCTGCCCGGCACACATACTCCCCGGAGTCAGCCACCGAGAGCTGGGACAGCCGCAGGCGGGACCCTGACACCTGGGGACGTGATGGCAGCAGATGGTGACACCAACCATTCACCCACAGCCCCTGCCACACCACCCCACTGGCGTCCCCACCTACCTGGTGCTTGGCTGGGAGGGACCCACCACGCTTGTACCAGGTGATGGTGGCCTGTCCCTCGCCGGCCACCACGCAGTCCAGGTCCAGGGTCTGTCCCTCGGTGACAGAGGACGCTGAGGACTCGATGCGGATAGGGGGCCTGATGCCAGTGGCTGTGGGGGCAGAGTTGCGGGTAAATGTCCCCACCGGTCCCTGGCACCATTGGGGACCTGCTCCCTCGAGGGTGGCACTCACGGTGGGATGGGTTGGCTCCGTCATCAATGGTGACGATGAGGGAGGTCTCCTGTGTGACACCTCCTGATGTCACCCGGCACACGTACTCCCCGGAGTCAGCCGCTGTCACCTGGGGGATGCGCAGGCGCGTGCCCGACACCTTGGAGGGGACAGTTTGGGGACGAGTCAGCACTAGAGAGCAGGGCACAGGACAAATCTAGCGTGGCCTCTCTCTGTGCCCTACCTGGTGGCCAGCGGGCAAGGAGCCACCGCGCTTGTACCACATCACAGTGACAGGGCCAGATCCTGCCACCACACAGTTGAGGTCCAGGGTCTGTCCCTCAGCAATGGCCGAGGACGAGGACTCAATGCGGAGGGGCTGGGACACACCGGAGGCTGGAGGGGACAGGGAAAGGGGATGTTGGTCACCGAGGTGGCATTCACCTGCCCCCGAGCTCTCCCTTCTTGCTCACACTCACTGTAATAGGTGCCAGCACTGCTGGGCACGGTGACAATGACAGAGGCCTCCTGTGTGACAGTGCCCAGGGTGACCCGGCACACGTACTCCCCCGAATCGGCCACTGCCACCTGCGAGAGGCGCAGGCGAGTCCCGGACACCTGGGGAGGTGACAAGGTGGGGACACATCAGTTGCCTGACATGGGGCTGTGCCCTGCAGCATGCTGTCACCTGCTCAATGTCCCACCTGGCTGTTGGGAGGCAGAGCCCCACCACGCCGGTACCAGGTGACATGAGGGTGACCCTGTCCTGCCACCATGCAGTTGAGGTCCAAGGTCTGTCCCTCGGTGACATGGGCAGATGAGGTCTCGATCCTCACTGGCGGTGTGACACCAACAGCTGGGGGCAGCGATGGGGTCAGCAGGGGAAGCCACCACATCCCCATCACCTCCCCATGTCACCCCTGACTCAGCCCCAGTACCATAAGAGGAGCCAGTGCCAGTCTGGATGGTGACGATGAGGGACGTCTCGTGTGTGACACCGCCTGATGTCACCCTGCACACGTACTCCCCCGAGTCAGCTGTTGTCACCTGGGGGATGCGCAGGCGCATTCCTGACACCTAAGGGGGTGACATGCATGAGAAGGGGGACACGAAGCCTTCAAAACACCCCAAAAATCCTTTTTCTACCCAAAAAGGTTCCTCCAGAGTCCCCTACCTGGTGCTTGGCTGGGAGGGACCCCCCACGCTTATACCAGGTGACAGTGGCCTGACCCTGCCCAGCCACGATGCAGTTGAGGTCCAGGGTCTGACCCTCGGCCACGGAGGAGGACGAAGACTCAATGCGCAGTGGGGGAGTGACACCAATGGCTGGGGACAGAGATGGGAGGGTCACCCCAAGGGCCGTGGCACAATCGCCTGTCCCCCTGTCCATTCCGGGTCCCCACTCACGGTAGGTGGTGGCACCGCTGGGCTGTATTGTCACCACGATGGAAACTTCCTTAGTGGTGGCCCCGCTGGTCACCCTGCACACGTACTCGCCAGAGTCAGCCGCGGTCACCTGCAGCAGCCGCAGCCGCGAGCCAGACATCTGCAGGGAGGGGGCACAGGGGTCAGCAGAGCCACTCAAGCTGGTACAGGGCCAGCAGCAGCTGCACAGAGCTATCTGGCCTTGTGCAAGGCTACCTGAGCTTCAGTGGTGTCACCTGGGCTTGCATGGACCACCTGGGTCATACAGAGCCACCTAGGCCATATAAGAGCCACCTCCAACTTCCATGGGGCCACTTGTGCATGTATGGGGTCACTTGGGCTTGCATGAGGCTACTTAGGCTTCCAGGAGGTCCCTTGGGTTTGCATGGACCACCTAGGCTTGTATGGGAGCCACTTGGGGCTTCCATGAGGTCACCTGGACTTCCATGAGTCCACTTGGACTTCTATGAGTCCACTTGGACTTGGATGTGCCACCTGGGCTTGTATGGGGCCAGCTGACAGGGCCACCAGCGCTTTCATGAGGCCACCTGACTTTGCATGGGGCCACCTTGGGCTATTTTGGGCTTGCACACAGCCATGGATCCACCCCAACCACCCCCCCTTAGGGACACCTCCCTCAACATCCCCTACCTGGTGCTTGGCTGGCAGGGACCCTCCACGCTTGTACCAGGTGACAGTGGCCTGTGCGGGACTGGCGATGACACAGTTCAGGTCCAGGGTCTGGCCCTCGGCCACAGCAGATGACGAGGAGGAGGACTCGATGCGCAGTGGGGTGGTGCTGGCCGGTGCTGGGGACCGAGACATGTTAGACACTGTGGCAACCACCAGCTGTGACCCCCCACCACGGGACAACAGGAGGCTTCCCCACGGAGTGATTCACTCCAGAGCCGGGGGCACCACAGGGCAGAGCCACCCACCCACGGTTCACGTCCCTGGTCCTCCCACTCCGTCCCCACTCACGGTAGGTGCTGGCACCGTTGGGCTGGATTGTCACCACGATGGAGGTTTCCCTGGTGGTGGCCCCACTGGTCACCCTGCACACATACTCGCCAGAGTCATCCGTGGTCACCTGCAGCAGCCGCAGCCGCGAGCCGGACACCTGTGGGAAGGGTACACCAGGGCCACTTGGGCTTCCATGGGGCTGCTGGGGCTTACACAGGGCCACTCGGGCTTCCATGGCCACCTGGGCTTGCACAAGCTACCTGGGCTGCCATGAAGTCACTTGAGCTTGCATGGACCACCTGGACTCTCATGGCCTGTGTGGACTTCCATGGGGCCACCAGAGCTTGCATGGCATCACTTGGCCTCGCATGGGGCCACTTGACCTCACATGCCATTGCTTGGCCTTGTATGGGACCACTTGGCCTTGCATGGGGCCACATGGCCTTGCATAAAATCAAAGAGCCACAGAATTGAGATGGAAAATCACTCTAGGATTATTGAGTCCAACCATCAGTCTAAGGCTACCACGGCCATTCAACCATGTCCCCAGGTGCCACAGTCACGCAACACAAGTGTCCCGAAGCAATGGGCCACAGTGGCTACTTGCATAGGCTACTTGAGCTTGCTTGGAGACACCAGAGTTGGCATAGGGTCTCCTAGGCTTACATAAGGCCACCTAACCTTTCATGGGGCCACCAGAGCTTGCATGGGACCCCTTGGGCTTGCATGGACCACCAGGGCTTCAATGGGCCACCTGGGCTTGGATGAGCTACCAGTCCTGGCATGGGGGTTCCTGGACATTGCATGAGGCCACCCGACCTTGTGTGGGGCCACAGCACCCCAGGTCAAACCCAACCCTCCCCTCCCAGGGACATCCCCGTCTGTGCCCCTTACCTGGTGCTTGGCTGGCAGGGACCCTCCACGCTTGTACCAGGTGACAGTGGCCTGTGCGGGACTGGCGATGACACAGTTCAGGTCCAGGGTCTGGCCCTCGGCCACGGTGGAAGAAGGGGACTCGATGCGCAGAGGGGTGGTGCTGCCCAGCGCTGGGGATCGATACAAGAGGGTGACACTGGTGACCGTGGCAGCATCTTGCTGGCACGAGCGCAGGACATGGCTCAGTGCTGCAGCACACGGTGACACACCCCCACCCCCCCCACCAGAACTGTCACCTCCTGTCCCCACTCACGGTAGGTGTTGGCACCGCTGGGCTCGATTGTCACCATGACAGCAGTTTCCTTGGTGGTGGCCCCGCTAGTCACCCTGCACACGTACTCGCCAGAGTCAGCCGCGGTCACCTGCAGCAGCCGCAGCCGCGAGCCAGACATCTGCAGGGAGGGGGCACAGGGGTCAGCAGAGCCACTCAAGCTGGTACAGGGCCAGCAGCAGCTGCACAGAGCTATCTGGCCTTGTGCAAGGCTACCTGAGCTTCAGTGGTGTCACCTGGGCTTGCATGGACCACCTGGGTCATACAGAGCCACCTAGGCCATATAAGAGCCACCTCCAACTTCCATGGGGCCACTTGTGCATGTATGGGGTCACTTGGGCTTGCGTGGGCCACCTGGGCTTGCATGGGGTCACTCGGGGCTTCCATGAGGGCACCTGGGATTGCGTGGATCCACCTGAGCTAGTGTGGAGGCACCTGAGCATGCATGAGGGCACCTGAGCTTGTCTGGAGCCACCTGAGACTGCAAGGGGCCGTGGGTCAATCCAACTCCCATCACCTTGGTGACATCCCCCCCAGGGTGTCCCCTACCTGATGCTTGGCCGGGAGAGACCCTCCGCGCTTGTACCAGGTGACAGTGGCCTGTCCCTGCCCAGCCATCACACAGTTGAGGTCCAGGCTCTGTCCCTCAGCCACAGTGGACGAGGACGCCTCTATCCGGACAGGGACACCTGAAGCTGATGGCCCTGCAGGGAGGGGCACAGAGCTGTGATCACCTGTCTGGGCCCAGCAGGTCCCCACCAGTGCCACCGAGCCTGGTCTCACCATAGGACGAGCTGGATCCAGGCACAACAGTGACAAGGACGGAGGCCTCGCGGACGCTGGTGCCCAGGCTGGCGCGGCACACGTACTCCCCGGAATCAGCTGCCGTGACGTGGGGGACACGGAGCCGGGACCCTGAAACCTGGGGTTGGGGATACCCATCAGCGTCACACAGTGTGGGACAGGGTGGGATTTAGGGTGCTGCTCATGCTGCCCATGCCCTACCTGGTGCCCGGCGGGCAAGGAGCCACCGCGCTTGTACCATGTCACGGCGGCGGAGCCAGGTCCTGCCACCATGCAGTCAAGGTCCAAGGTCTGGCCCTCGGTGACAGTTGGGGACGAGGACTCGATGCGGACAGGCGCTGCCATCCCTGCCAGGGGACACACGGTGGGTTGTGGCCCCTCCCCTTTCAAACCATCCCTGAACCATGACGGTGTGCCCCACCTGCCTCACCTGGCACCACGGCCACCTCGATGGCAGCACGGGCCGTGCCAGCGGCGCTGGTGCCCACACAGAGGTAGATGCCACCATCGGCCGGTGTCACAGCGGGGATGACCAGTGTGGCAATGTCACCCTGCTCGGCGCGGGACTGTGGCACAAGGGTAGGTGTGAGGGGCACCGCTGTGCACCCACACCCCCCCACCAGAGCACCCACGGGTGCTGGTGGCAGCTCACCTGCGGTGGCAGGGTGCCCCCCTGCTTCTCCCAGGTGATGGTGGCAGTAGGTGACCCTGAGACGCGGCAGTAGAGCCGCACAGTAGAGCCCTCCTGCACCTCCGTCCGCTCCGGGCTCACCTGCACCTGGGGACTGCCAGGCCCTGCAGGGACAGGGGTCAGGATGGCACCAGCAAGTGTAGAGGCAGTGGGGATGATGGAGGTGGCATGAGGGATGGAGGTGGCATGAGGGATGGGGACAGTGAGGCTGACAGGGCTGACAGAGATGATGATGATGATGATGATGATGATGATGATGATGATGATGATGTCACTCTGCTCACCTTGCACATGGAGGAAGGCCCTTGCTGTGTGCTGCCCAGCGCTGCTGTGTGCCCGGCAGGCATAGTGCCCCTCGTCAGCAGGCTCCACAGCTCCAATTCGCAGTGTCCCGCCCTGTACCACTGCCCGCGGTGGCAGCGAGCCTGTGGGGACACAATCCAGGGTCACCCCTGGTCACTGCGTCCCCAAAATCAGTGCCAATGTGTCCCCACCCCAAACCCAGTAGGCACCTACCGAGCCACTCGAGGGTGGGCGGGGGGTTGCCGGTGCCCAGGCAGCGGAACTCGGCCGGCTGCCCAGGTGCCACACTCAGCTGTGCTGGTTCCACGGTGGCAGTGGGGGCTGCGGCGGTGCCAGCTGCGGTGAGATGTGGGGTGGAGGGCTCAGGGTGTGCTGGGCAACCCCCACCACGGTGTTAGCCCCAGGTGGTGGGGATGGTGGGAAGCAGGGGGTCAGCGTGGCACAGCTGGCACAGTGAGTGCGCAGTGGAGCCCCAGCATGCAGCGGGCAGGGGGCAGCACATGGAGCCCTCTGGACCCCTTAGTGGTGACTCACCAGGTCTGTGCCCCTCCATGAACTCCACAGGACCATAAAACATCTGAGTCTTCGAGGGGGCTGCAAGAGGGCACAGGGTTCACTCCCACATCTGGGCACCTAGGGTGCCCATCGCCCTGGTCTTAGGGCACTGAGAGTGCCCATTACCACAAAGTCTGGGCACCAGGCAAGCACCCACAGCATCTGGCAGCAAGCTTGCCCATTGCCAGGGTGTCTAGGCAGCGAATGTGCCCACCACTGTAGTGTCTGGGTAGAGAGCCTGCCCACTGCCCTGCAGCCTGGGCACTTATTGAGCCCATCGCCCCGACACCTGGGCACCAAGAGCATTCACCACCTCAGCAACCGGGGGCTGAGTGTGCTCATCACCCTGGTATCTGGGTAGTGAGCATGCCCATTGCCTGGCTGTCTGGGCACTGAGTGTGCCCATCACCTTGGCATCTGGGCAGTGAGCACACCCGTCACTCTTGGCCTATGGCTGGCAGGCATTCACCCAGTGTCTAGACACTGAGCATGCCCTTCACCCTGGCATACGGGTATCAAGAGTGCCCGTCACTCCAGGATCTGGGCACCAAGCATGCCTGTCACCCTGGCAGCAGGGCTCACCCTGGACGTAGAGCGTGGCAGTGCCCTCGTCCATGTCCAGCATGTTGGAGCCGGTGCAGACGTAGATGCCAGCATCCTCGGGGCGCACGCGGCGCAGGGTCAGGATGCCATTGAAGTCCACAGCGCCAGGCGGCAGCGTCCCATGGTTCTGCCGCGTCCACACCAGCGTGTAGGCAGGCGACTGGCGGGCAGAGAGGGACACGGGATGGGCACCGCGGGATGGGCACGTGGAAGGGTAGGGAGGGGGTCTGCTGGGTGTGGGGGGCACCCACAGGGTGGGCACCCAGTGTTGGTGTGTCCCATAAAAGCATGCAGGCACCTAAGGGTGCTTGGAGGCTTCATATGGCTGGACGGGCACCGAGAGATGTCCCTGTGCCCTACATGGACCCAAGGGCACCCATGTGCCCTGCGTGTTCTCGTAGGCACCTGTGCTCCACATGTCCCCGTGGTGACTTGAGGGTGTTCCCATGCCCTTCATGTCCTCACGGACACCTAAGGGTGCCACTGTGCCCTGCATGGCCCCAGGGGCACACATGTGCCCTGCATGTCCTCGTGGGCACCTGACAGTGTCCCTGTGTCCTACATATCCCCACAGGCATTTAGGGATGTTCCCATGCCCTTCGTGTCTCCATGAGCACCCATAAGCCCTGCATGCCCCATGGGCACCTGAACGTATACGGATGCCATGTGGCACCTTGGACACACCCAGGGGTGTTGGTGTGTCCCAGAGGCAGGTGGGCTGTATGGAGGGTCCATAAAACTTGATGGGTCCCCAAGGGTGCCCCTGTGCCTTGCGTGACCCCATGGGCACCCAAGTGCTCTGAATGTTCCCATGAGCACCCCAAGGATGCCTCTGTGCCCTGGATGTGATCTTCTGCTCGGTGGGGCCAGGTGAGCACCCAGCAGTGTCCCCATGTCTTGCGGAGCCTCGTGGGCATCCAGGAGTGTGAGTGTGTCCTGAAGAGCCATGTAGGCACCCAAGGGTACTTGAAGGGTCCATACAGCTGGGCATGCACCGAGGGGCATCCCTGTGCCCTGCATGTCCTCATAGGCACCAAAGGGATGCCCTCAGTGAAAGGCCCCACGGGCACGCAGGTATGTCCTTCTTCCCTTCACATCCCCAGCAGCACCACCCAGGATTGTCCCTCTCCTCTCCATGACCAAGCAGGTATCCAAAGGTGCCCACATGTGCCCCACCACACCACGCCCCCACCTCAGCTCACCTTGCTCTTGGCAGTGCAGACGAAGGTGACGTCGGTGCCAGGCTTTACCCGCTGCACCCGCTTCTCCTCCACGGTGACAGTGATGGGTTTGTCAGGGGTCTCTGCACCCAGACAAGGAGAGCTGAGTCCTGCTGCTGCCCCCCTGACCGTGGTGACAGCGATCTGCTGGTCGCAGTAACCCAGCCTGAGGGTGACCTACCGGTGACAATGACCTCGGCGCGGCTGGCATTGCTGTGCCGCAGGTTGCGGCAGGAGCAGACATAGACTCCGGCTTCAGAGGGCTGGATGCTGGCAAAGTGCAGCTCCTCGCCTGGGGGTGACACATGGGTGATGCCCACGTCCCCCGCCCTTGAGGGCACCCCGGTGCCCCCCTCCCAGAGCCACCCAATACCTTGTCTCCGGCTCTGGGCGCCCTCGGGGAGGGGTTTCCCATCTTCTCGTGCCCAGTGGTAGTAGAAGGGGGGCTGGCCGATGGCCTGGCACCGCAGGGTGACGGCGCTGCCCTGTGCCACCGCGGTGCGTGGAGGGTGGATGCGGACAGCCAGGGGCACCACGGAGCCCACGGGGATGCAGCCCTGCCCGTGAGCCATGGGGTCACCCGTGTAGCCAGGGGCACAGCTGTGGGGGGAGAAAGGGGTGAGTCAGGGGGTGGTACTAGGGTGCAGAGTTTGGGAGCAGCCCACTGGCGTGGGTATAGTGGGTACATATATGGGGGTGAGCCCAGAAGTGGGTACAGGAGGGTGGGTATAGTGGGTACATATATGGGGATGAGCCCAGAAGTGGGTACAGGAGGGTGGGTATAGTGGGTACACATACGGGAGTGAGCCCAGAGATGGGTACAGGAGGGTGGGTATAG
>VWYK01033232.1:0-10767 GCA_013399775.1 Semnornis frantzii | reverse complement strand
ATGTTTATAAATATGTAAGGGGTGAGTGCTAGGAGGATGGAGCCAGCCTCCTCTCAGTGATGCCCAGTGACAGGACAAGGGGCAATAGGTGGAAGTTGAGGCATTGGAGGTTCCATGTGAACCTGAGGAGGAACTTTTTCACTTTGAGGTTAAGAAAGCACTGGAATGGGCTGCCCAGGGAGGTTGTGGAGTCTCCTTCTCTGGAGATATTCCAGAACTGTCTGGATGCATACCAGTAGGATCTGGTCTAGGTGATCCTGATCTGGAAAGGGGGCTGGACCAGATGATCTTTTGAGGTCCCTTCCAGCCCCTGACATTCTATGATTCTATGTTTTTATTTACACTGTCGTTTTGTGGTGCTTCCCCTACAACTCTACTGTTTAAAACGCTTCCTTCAGATCACAGCAGATGACTTCCTTTGCATTATTTGCTTGGCTTCCAATATGTGTGTACTTAGATTAGGAAACAGCGACTAGTGTATGATTGTTGTGGATGCCACAACGAAATTCAAGTTTCATATTCACAACACTGAAGATAATGCATTTACATAAATGGACATAAACCATAAATTTATCCATGATTTAAAAAAAAAAATTAAAATCTGGAATACAATGATTGAACACACGCATACTCCTTGTGTGGATGTATTTTTCAAGTTGCTGTCATGGACAAGAAAAGTAAAAGCTTTCTTATTATCACATCTAGAAAGACAACTGATGTAAATGAACCTGCACATAAAAAAAGAACCAACCAACCAACCAAGAATCCCAAAACCCAGTTCTGTCCTGCAGAGGTATTCCCCAAACCTTTTAAGATCTCTAATGTCACAGGTATCCCCAATATTAGACATATTATGATATATTTACAGACAGTCATTACAATATTCTGCAGTAACTATAGTAACTTGCGCTTTTTATTTATAGATCATGGCCTGAAGGACAAGCAGCATTGTACATATAAATTCTGGCATCCCTGCAAAAACACAGTAACTCTTGGACTGCTGGAAAAACAACAGAAATAAGCAGTAAGTAAAATTACAGTTTTCTCCCTACCAGTTCATGACTAGTACTTGATGTCCTAGAAATATTTTTCAATTTCGTTTTATTTGAATGGCATTTCAAAGTACAGAACAATGTCTATTAATCTGTAGAATAGAGAATATTGGTTTCCTTTTAAATATATAGCATTATGTAAGCATAACCGCACCATAAATGCTTCTGACATTCTTCTGGATAATTCAGGCTACTACAGACTTGATTTGATTAAATCAGGGATTACTTTTAAAATTAATGTCCATTTCTGTAAGGTAAAGGGTTGGGTGCATACATAAATGTATTTTTTCAGTTTATTCAAATATCAGAAATTGTAATTTCTATATTGCACAAGAATCAAAACCAGTCAGGTTCAAAATGAGAGCAAAATTCCCCTTCTTAAGTACAGCAGCCCCATTATCATAACCTGTGAATTACACACAATTTCCCAATTGCCCCACCTTACCTCTAGATTCTGACACTCCTGAGCTGAATTCGTAGGAAGGCCAATCCATCTGATTTCCTTCTTTTCCTTGGAAATTATGTTCATTGCCATCAGGACATTAAGGGCATCGTAAACTCTCCGTCTAATATTTTTCTGATCATAAGCTTGCTAAGAAAACAGCGAAGCATTAATTATCGCAAAATAATTCAGAAAGGAAAAAATGATTGAACGTATCCCACAAAGACACAATGGCAGTTTGAGACAGTGATGTGAAAACATGATGCCTTCATCTGTATTAAGAGCTGTGCAGCAAATTCCCATCATGGCAAGTCTGACAAAGCCAAAAAGCCTGACAAGACCACATATGGCTGGTGAAGAGTAGACTTTTAAAAATGGTAATTCTTTTAGCAGACTTCTAGAATTTATAAGTTATGGGTAAATTCTTAATTTCAATTATGTATTTTTAAATTTGAGAGGGTAAGTCTTTGTATTTGGGAAGCAGTTAAGTAAGTGAAGGGAACCATATAGCGTGGCAAGACAGTGCAGAAACAGAAGGGATACAACTCTGTGACAAAGACGACAATTAAGGAATTTCAATATTTGCTTACCGAATCTGTTGCTAGATGGCTGTTTGTGAATTCTGATACCAGCTCATCAGCGACTTCATTGTATGAAGTTGTTCCTTTAAGCTGAACTTTTTCACATACTTTCATTGAAAAATGCCTCAGACCCTTTCCATTTTTATCTCCTTTTTTGTTTCTCTTACTGGAAGGATAAAAATTAATTATTTTATTACACTGAATGTTAATAAGCTACTTTGCTGCACAGCAAAAAGTATATTCTTTGCAGCAGGAACTCGTGACACCTACTACCTAAATTAAAACCATTTTACTTTTTTTCAGTCAATTTCTTGTTTCTTTCAAGTTGGCAGAAAAATTACACTGGAGCCCTCTCTTGGTGATTTCTACATTTGAACACATCCTACTGGTCAGATGCTTAAAAAATGCAATTAAAAATTATTCTCCACATAGTTTCACAAAAGAGCAACCAAAAAAAGATCAAACATCATGGGATGCTATGTGCCTGGAAGTCGGACTTACAGGAACTCTCTTGTTTGCGCTTAAAACAGAAAGGCTCAGACATCCCTGTTTACAATACAACAGATGATACCTCCATTATCCTGAAGACCAAGTTTAATAGCTGTGCCATCATAGCTAAGACTGATACAAGAATCTTTTCTGTGGAGAGTTAACACTTTGTTTTTTATGGTGCCAAATAAGCAATTGCCAACTGTCAAGAGTTTTTCCCCATCAATTTTCCTCTTCCAGAAAAGCAAAGAACGAACTAAGAAAACCCCTAAAATACAAGAAAGGTTTTCAAAAATTTGAATTTTAAGGAAAACAGAACACTGGAATAGACAGAAAGGAATACTAGAAAATCTAAAACCTCCAAATCAGTCTTAATCCCTATATGCAGTTATCCATTTTGAGTAACAATGGTAAACAAATAAAAGCACCTTGAATGCTTTCAAAGAAGTTTTGTGAGCAAAGGAAAAAAAAAATTAAAAACCACGTGTTTATAAGTATTTATGGTATGGAAAACTAACAGTTGTCTCTGAAGATGCTTTGTTTCTGTTCTTCACAAGTCCCAGTATCATCTCTAACAGCAAATGCATTTAGCATAAAGTGATAAAGCAGAGTGATGAACCACAGATACAAGGAATATACAATAGAGCTTTTACATGAAGAACTGACAGCTGCTGCAAGTGGGAACTGGATACCCATCTCTCTGAAGGGCAGATCAAAGAAGTAAACCAGGTATGACCATATGTATTTTTTATATATTATTAACTGTACATGTGTGTATACATACTTACGTTTCTGAAAAATCCGATTCTATAAATTCTCGGGTCCGCTTTCTGTTCCTAAGAAAAGACAATTCAAACTTAGTTGAAAATAATGTATATTTAGATCAACAAAGTCAATGTATTTGGGCCCTGGCTGGGTACTAATGTCTGCTGTTACATGTTTATCAACAGGGGAAAATAGCACACAGAGAGCTTGCTGAAACTGCTGAGAAGGCAGTTAGGAGTTTGCCTGAACTCACTGTCAGACAAATTCTGTTCCAAGTTTTACCATGCTTTGCCTGTATGATTTTAGGGAAGTCACTTCATTTGGAACTATAGTAAGTGCTGATGTGAGCTAGATAACCAAATCCCATCAGAAAGAAGTTAGGCTCCTATGAAATTTCCTATTTCAAAATCCTCCATGTGGAAGAAGAATGCTTTTATCCTGTATTTCAGGACATTGAATGTTCTGCTATCTTTAAAAAAAAACCCACAACACATTTTCATACTATAGCTGATGAGATACTCTAAAGTAGTAGACATGAATTTTGCATTGGAGTAGCAGTCACCACTCATCAGCTTCCTCATCTTTCTGTGTCTTAGCTACAGGAGGCAAACTTCAGAAGCTGTATTACAAACTTGTTATTTATTTTTGCAGCTGATGCAGAGCACATTGCTTGAGAACTGTGAATGAATCACTTCACACACACAGACACACACACACACTGCACACTGAGCAGGGCTCACAGTACACACTTCTGCAGCTGAAATTCTAACAAAGTCATGAAGGGAGCTGAAGTGATGGATTTGAAGATCTGTGTCATGAAAGCCCGCATGTATTTGCTTGTGCAATCCCGAACTCAGCAACAACAGCGTGACATTTGTCTTTGGCAATCCCTGTACATGGTGCTTCACCACCCACGCTGCACAACTGCGGGTCTGAATGCAGCAGAGCTGGGGTAGGAAGCTGGAATGGCAGTGAATGGAGAGCTGTTCCCTGCTCTGTATGCCAGGCTGACCCCAGTTGTATGGAGTCCTGAGGATGAATATGCTCTTGTCTCACTTGGCTTTGGAAACAATTTGGAATCTGTGATAAGGAATAAACAGCATGTAAAGCAAGGAGTCTGGACTTCCAATCCTACGAACTGCCCTCAGCAAGGGCTCACTGCTTAGGTTTGCCAATACCACAAGCCCTTCCTCACCTGTGTTCTTCAGATGAAAATACGACCTAGTGTACAGATTTCTGCAGGGATCAATATTGATTTGCCAGCCTGGTGAACTGTTTGCTCCATTTTATTGGCAAAACAATAGGCTTTTAACAGCATCTGAACATAAGGATGGTGATTCTCTGTGGTGGTGGTTGTTGCACTGCAACTAGGCTTCTCTTTGCGAATCACCACGAGTTAGGCTTGCATGAAGTTTAAGCAAGCTAATGGAAATTGGTTCTCTGTTTTAGCAAGCTGTGGACAAACACTATAGCTTTCCTCTCCACTGGGTACTGAAAGAACTTGTGCCTTGCCTCCACATTTTATGAAATTTGCAGACAAAGTAAACTTTGACAACTCCTCCTACCAATCAAATCAGAACAAAATGGATTCACAAAGTATCTGAAAACACAAACACCTACTCAGCAAAATAACTGAGTTTAAAAACCGCCCAGCTGGGCATGCAGTTTATTGACTCTTCGGTGGGAATATAGCAAGTGGGAATTATGAGACTTCCTTGCTTACAGCACAGAAAGAAGAAAGTTGGAGTACAAACGTCATGGTCCCCTTTCTGCCATGATCTAGGAGATAAAGCTGGGAAGGTACTACTGACATTACTTGTTTAGAAAACTGATTTATACCTGGAGTAAATAAATAAGGTTAAATATATGATTCATTTAAAATAATTTAATTTAGTTCTTAGTTTTCAGAGGCAGAGCAGTTTAATTTTGAGAAGCAAAGCATTCAGTCTCTATCGAGACTGATATGTTCAGCAGTACCAATATTAAGGGAGAAAAAAAAGTAATACGATAATGACTAGATTTCCTTAGAAGAGATAAAAACAGACATGTTACTTTGGAGTACCTCAAAACCCTATGAAAATTTCTTGGTACTGTGAGATTGTAATAAAAACACAACACTGATTAAGTCAAATTTTTCCATTACAGCTTTATTCTTAAATGCTTCTTGAAGTTTTTTTGACAGTCTTCCCCTCCGTTGTCATACACTTGCCAGCAAAGCTATTTGGATATAACCAGAACTTATGAGAAAAATAAAAGTTTCTAGGACTCCTGAATTTTTGACTCCCCATTTTCACAAACAGACAATACCATTAACCAAAATTAAAACAGGCAGTGAAGTAACTGGTGCTTATACTTCTGCATTCATGTGCTCAAGACATCGAGTGTGTAAGAGGCTAAAGAGGATGGTCCTTTCAGTTGTGGAAGGAGTAGAAGCCATAGGCCAACATATAGATACACCAGTATAAATAAATGGAAAAAAAAAAGAACAGAAGCTGAAACACCTTTAAATGAAATTAAAAAAATCTTACCCTGAGACCCAGCCAGAAGTTTCCATTATTTGTGTCTGTGTGACCATCGTTGGAGCAGGGTTATATGGATTCCCAAGCAGAACACTCCCCGAATTGGTCAGTCTCTGTGATGTGCTTATGATCTGTGAAATTCAGAAATAAAAATCACAGTTTTCCTAAGGAAACAGGACTTACCATAGCCCAAAATTCATACTATGCACATGGCACTAAGAAAAAATATAATTCTGCACCAGATGCAAGTTGCAGTCAAAATATACAGAAGGCATGTCAACAGAAGATGTTCATACAGGAGAGTATGTACAATGCTGTTAAGTATTCTACTAATCATACCATATTATTTTATTATTCAGATGGACGAGATCTAGACAAATAGAAATAATTACTGAGTGTAGTAGATACATCTGATTTTTCATTAGGAGTATGTCTAGGCAACTTATTGATCACTGTAATCAATAGAATCTCCTTTACAACAGATTTGTCTCTCACAATTGTCTGTCTTTGGTACCAACAACAATGTGAGTTGCAGGCAAAGTATTCCCTGCAGCTGCTAGTGTTAATAATATCTCAAGGCATTCCAGTACGCTATTAATAGAACATTGGTGTTACGGAATGAAATGTAAAGTCTGTATAGTACAAACAGAATTTACACTTACTCGAATCTGGTAAAATTGTCAGTACAGTGGTTGTTAGCACTAAGACAACTGGTCTCAGCTTTTAAATCACATCTAAATTCATTCTAAGTCACCAGAATAAGAATTTATATCATATTTTAAAATAAAACACCATTAATGAGTTAATCTTTAAAATTAAACACTTGCTAAATTATTTTGATTCTAGCATGATTGCCGAAACTCCCTGGACAGGGCTTTTTACTCATGTGTCTTATTTTGCTTTTTTAAATTTTATTCCATTTTGACATTTACTGACATCTTCAGTACCTACTGTATTAAATTTTGTAGTTTCTTTTACTACTTATCTGCCATATGCTGACAAGGGAGTTGGGTAAGCTATTTTGTTTGGTATCTATTAATATTGTTTACACATGTAGGAAAAAAAAAAGGTATCTGAAGAATTTCCCATTTCCTTAGCTCACTGAGCATTACTGCACGTCCTTCCCAATACCACAAAACAGAATCATAGAATTGTTTTGGTTGGAAAAGAACTCTAAGATCAGTGTTCGGCTATCAACCTATGACCACCATATCCGTTAAACCATGTCCCAAACTACCATGTTCACATATTTCTCGAACACCTCCAGGGATGGTGACTCCACCACCTCCCTGGGTAGCTTGTTCCGATGCCTGACCCCACTTGCAGGAAATAAATTTTTCCTAATCTCCAACCTAAACCTCTCTGGACATTTCCTCTTTCTGTCACCTGCTACTAGGGAGACAAGACCAATCCCCCACCTCATGATTACATGTACATATTTTTATACTGAAGACATGCATTTATTTAGCCTTTGTTTTGTTTTTCCCTGCAAGTGGATAGCTCAGCAAAAACAAGTGAAACCAGAAATTCATGAAAACATGTCAGGTAATACTGGAGAACAGAAGATCCCTGACTGGCTGTTTTAGATGGTGCATTGAGGCAAAGGCATAGCATCAACTTTCATCAACTTAATGCTACGTTGGCTGAAGTCAGAAACATTTTGTGACATAACAATTAATTTTTAAAAGCTTGAATAAGTTCAGCACTGGTGTATTGCCAGTGTGAGAGAATCAGTTAGACATCAAGCCAATCCAGTCCCTTTTTATATCAATTTCTTGCAACACTATAAATAACCTTTATCTGCAGTAAGCATATGGTTCCGCCAGCATATGGCAGATATGCCAGAGGAGAGATTCTAGTTGTTTTGAATACTGAAATGCATTTCACCACATCCTACCCTCTGTGAGCCTTCATACTGCTCTGATGTCTTGCAAATCACAGATCAAATGTAGCATAAAGGAGTATTTGATGTCCAATCTCTGTAACAACCACTATAACAAACCGAGGTGGGAAATTCGAGTGTTCCCAAGACTGACCTGTCCTGTGTCTGTTCCTTAGTGCCATCCAGTGGAGACAGACCTTAGCAGCAGTCTCTCCCTATGCCCAGCACCCAACCACCGCAGTCACCCTCCTCAAGTAGTGCTAGGTTAAATGGGCACTTAGAAGCATAAAAGTCCACCTCTCTACAGCTTATTGTCAAAGTTGCAACTTCTTGAATACAAGGACACAGATGTCATGGATACTGCAGATGACACTAAATTGGGCGGGAGTGCTGATCTTCTTGTGAGTAGGAAGACACTGCAAAGGGATCTTAGCCATGCTATATGGATGGGCCAAGGTCAACTGTGTGAGGTTTAATGAAGCCAAGTGCCAGGGTCATAACAACCCCATGAGAGCTCCAGGCCTTGGGCTCACTGAATCTCATTAAAATTGGCTACAGTCCATCGATCCAGCTAGATCAGGTTATTCAAACAAGACCTGCCCTTCATGAACCCAAGCTGACTGTGCCTGATCACCTGGTTGTCCTTCATGTGCTACATAATAGCACTCAAGATGATCTGCTTCATGACCTTCCCTGGCACCAAGGTCAGCCTGGCAGGTCTGTGGCTCCCCGGATCTCCCTTTTGGCCCTTCTTGCAGACAGAATGCCGTGTTTGCCAATCTCCATTTGCCAAAGGAATGCTGACTTTCCCTACTAATAAGAACTTGTAAGCATTCTTTAAATGGAGAGCTCTGCACAGCAAAGAATGCAGGTTGGGAGGAGCTGGCTCTAACGCTTGTGCCCCTCTGTCCAACGGGGATAAAAGCCACTGAACAACAGGAATAACTCTGAATGTGAAGATGACCCATAACAATTATTTATATATCATAATATATGTTTCTTGTACTCAAGCTAAGTGCTTGGTAAGTAGGCATGAGGATACTAGGTACAGTTCACTGCATTACTGATTTAGTTCTTTGGCCAACAGGAAACCAGAAAAACCTTCTCCAAATGAGCTGCGAAATGCCTGAGAAGCAGTACATACTCATATACAGCCATCACTGACAGGAAAAGACTACTTAAGAATGGTTTCAACAAGTTAAATCTCTAGCAAGGTATACTGATGAAGACATGACTCAAATTCAGAGTATCAATAACATTCTTGAGATATTTTTTTAAATACACTTTTGAGTAATAGTTAAAACATCAGCTAGTAAAGCTGTTTCCATTCCAAGTCACAAAGATAGGTATCCCCTAAGGTCACATACAGAATTGCTCTGGGATTGGTAATTCTGGTTTGTCTAATTTGCTGTATCCAGATGTCCTCACCTTTCCATCCAGGCGGGGCTCTTTGGTAGCCTTTGCACCTGAGGCAGGAAGCAAGAAGTTCCTATCACAGCAACAGGAAGTCATGCAGATAGTTACACAGGTTAGTGCAACCAGAGGTGAAACACTTACCATTTGGGGTCCAACATTCACATTGATTGGTCCTAAAGTTTTTGGCAAAATCTTAGTTGGGGAGTTGGTGCTGGAAACTGGTAATGTGATTATTGAAATATTACCTATAAAGAACAGTAAAAAAGTTTAAAATTATTTCTTTAGTAATCTGTAAGTAACATGTATCTAAATCATCCTGCCTTCACACAGAAGAGCAGCTCTGTGCCAAAAGCCTCACAAGTGCTGCTGTTTCTCCTCTATTCCAAATCTTGTCATCTTGATTGTAATCATGTGTCTCACTCCATTCCTATGCACAGACTTATTCAAAACAGACACAACAAAATGGAGGAGTGTCTGGAGGCAGAATCAAATCTAAAGAAGAGCTGCCACTGCCTTTTATTGCAGAGCCCGTTTGGATCTAGCTGGAGGTATAAGCTGTAAGGCCAAGGATTAGCTCCCAAAGGGCTACTTATGCTCTCTGGCACTAGCAAACAGAAACTGAAGGCAACTGAGGTGACAGGTTACTTCAGAGCAGGGAAAACACTACCCTCATCACTGCCCTGCCCTCCTTCCTGAGGAGTTGACCAATATTCAGCTTAGCCCAGTTGGTCCTAGGCTGACTCAGTGGTGTTTGACATCTGTTCCCTGGTCTTTTCTCATATAACCTCTTTTCCTCCATCACTTGCTTTTCTCTTCTCAGTTGTTCCTGAACTATGGCCCTTTTTTCAATTTTTATTTTAGTATACCTATGTTCTGCCACGAGTTAACTGGGTCAGATGACAGTTCAGTGTGCTTCAGGCTCACACTGAAAAAAGAGTTAGTTTGGGTCTCAAAGCGCTCCTATCGCCCATCCTTGCAGATCATCCTCCTCTCCCTGGTCTGGTTGTCATCAGCTTAATGGTTGGAACTGATGATCTTAAAGGTCTTTTTCAACTGGAACAATTCTACAATTCTGTATTTTCCGCAACCTCGATTGATGACTGGATGGACAGATGAAGGGAGGCCCCCCCCTTGACCAGCTCATCTAAGGTTGTCTGCCTTGACTTCAGCAAGGCCCCTGACACTGTCTTCCACAGCACAGGCAAGCTTGGGAAGTGCAGGTTAGATGAACGGACAGTGGGGTGGATTGAAATCTAGCTGAGATAGAGCTCAGAGGGTTGTAGGCATTGACACAGTCTAGTTCAGTCCATAAAAAGTGGTGTCCTCCAGTGGTCAGTAGTGGGTTCAGTTTTGTTCGATATACTCATCAATGACCTGGATGAAGGGATACGAGATCCTAACGTTTATAACTATCTAAAGGGTGGGTTGTCAAGGAGTTAAGTCTCTTTTCAGTGGTGTCCTGTGATAGGACAAAGAGCAATGGATATAAACAGGAAGCTCCACTTTAATATGAGGAAAAAGGTCTTTAAGAGTGACAGAGCACTGGAACAGGCTGCTCAGAGAGGTTGTGGAATCCCTTTTCCTAGAGACTTTCATCTATCTGATGTGTTCCTGTGTGACC
>VWYK01033231.1:0-10720 GCA_013399775.1 Semnornis frantzii | reverse complement strand
GTATTTTGTATATTACAGTTGTGTGTTTTAAATATTATGTCTTGTGTATATTATATTTCTATATTATAGTCAATATTGATATATTTATATTTTAACTTTATATTTTATATAAATTACTTATGCTTTAAAATAGTGGGGGGTTTTTTGCTTCAGACACAATGTTTCTTTGATATTAAATGAACAGATTTTCATTTTCATGTCATTCCCCAACATACATCAGGCTTATTCTAATAGAATTCCACCCAGGTCATATCCTCTAGAGCACACCTGTTCAATCTTGGTAGCAGCCCTGTTTGCTGATTTCAATTAAATTACAGGTAGGAAAAAAAATCTGCTCCATCTCATGATGACTCACCATGAAAACAGAGAGAGATCAGACAAGTTGTCATCCTTTCAGCTTAGAATTTAAGTTAAATAATGACCTTGATTCACAAGACTTCCCAATTATATTTGTTAGACTTCACCTTTCAAATTAAAAAAAAAAAAAAAATCAATCCATTTCAATTCACTGAAACATGTCCTGATATTTTAGCTTTACAGTTTGATCTGCAGGTGCTTAACTTTATCTGCAAGGCTTCTGTTGCTTCCACTGAAAACTGATCACACAGGCAGCACTAGCAAGATGTTCTTTTCACCTTCAGGAGTAGGTCATATTTGCCCCACTCAGATTTGGAATTACCTCCAGTGGATCAGACACTTGGCTGCTACGGTCCCTGGTTATTTTTGTCTGCACCAGAAGGTCTGTGACTGCACTTTGGTAGTAAAAGGCTGCAAAGTATTCATATGTTTGTGGAAGTCTGGAGTTGAGTTTTTGAAAACAGAAACCTGGAAATGATACTGACTGCTGAGTACAGATCTTTGGGGGAAGTTATGCTGCTCTTGCTGTAGAACTCAAAACATTTAGTGTCTGTTGTGTGTGCTGCCATTTCCTACTGCATTTAGACCTGCAGAGAATCACAGAATGGTTTAGGTTGGAAGGGACCTCAAACCTCATCCAGTTCCAACCACCTGACATAAGCAGGGACACCTCCCACTAGAAAAGGTCACTCAAGGCCTCATCCAACCTGGCCTTGAACATCTCCAGGGAGATTTTGGAGCACAGAGTCACTGAATGTGATCTTCGATCACACTCAGTGATTCTGTGCTCCTCAACCTCCCTGGGCAACCTGTGCCAGTGTCTCACCACCCTCCCTGCAAAGAACTTCTTCCTAACATCTAATTTAAATCTCCCCTCTGCCATTTTAAAAAGGTATCTTCAAAAGGTGAAAAATAAGAAGGATGCTTGCCATGCTTCCCTGATGAGCATACACCCTTAGAGATGGTGGATTCCCACCTCAACACGAGGACAAACTGTGAGGGTGATAGGGTACTGGAGCAGGCTGCCCAGAGAAGTTATGGAGCCTCCTTTTCTGGAGGCTTTCAAAACATGTCTGGATGTGCTCCTTTGTGACCTGCCTGAGGGGGCACTTTGGAGCCTGGGGCATTTTGGTCTGCGNGCCCAGAGAGGTTGTGGAGCCTCTCTCTCTGGAGACTTTCAAGACCTGTCTGGATGTGTGTCTAGATTCCATGGTCCTGCTCTGGCAGGGGGGGCGTTGGACTGGATGATCTGTGGAGGTCTCTTCCAAGCCTTAACATTCTGTGAAGCACACACAGAGAGAAGAAAGGAGCAGAACAAGTCTCAAATTTACTCCTCTGCCAGGAAATCTTGAGACTTGGGCAAACCCACCAAAATTTTCCACAGAACAGGGAACATGAGGGCACAAATATTTGAGAGCATCTTGTCCTTCAATTTTCCAGGAATAAACCAGCTCCATCCTGTTCTACTGAATAGCACCAATGAAATAGAATCTCAAATAAATGAAGGAAAAAAAAAATAACCCTGAATTCTCAATCTCTGGAGGACTAATGATGGGAACAAACAGGCTCTAGGATTAGCTACAGTACACACTAAGAACTTTTCCTTTGCAACTTATTTTGGGTTAATTTTCTGCTTCAGGTGAAGGGTTTATCTGCAGCACTAGACTTGCTCCTGCCTTCCTATTTTTAGATGACTCCATTTGTTTCCTCTGTGTCTCTGCTGAAAGGATACCATCGATCACAGCAATTTATAAACCTCCCTGACTTTCATGCTATTTCAGAGTGCCCCTTTTTGTCCTATGAGAATAGGTCTAATAGGTGAAATTCATAGTAATTACAAGCCTAAACAAGTCAGTAGAATTACACCTGGGATTCATTTGGTTCCCTTTCTTTAGCCTTTCAATATACTTCTATTTTATGAAAGTATGAATCATCTCTATTACCTTCCAATGCTCTTAGCCTGGGACATTAAAACAAGCTTCTCATCTTAGTGCTTCATGGTTATTGACTAGTTTGGTAAAACAGACATATTTTCATCAAAATTCTAGTAAAATATACTAAGGAAATTATTTTATGTTCTCCCTGAGCTTACTTGGCAATGGAGGAAAAATATCACTTCAAAAAAGGGAAGCCTTAAAATCAAATCCCTGCCTCCTATGGCCTCTATGTTGTCCAGGTGCAAACACCAAACGGTCACTTCCAAGGCATGTACTGGGCTGGTAGTGAGATAATCTCCACAGAGCTGCATTAATGTGTTCAAAATAAATTCAGTTTAAATTCTCTCTGATGAAGGCAGGTGGCTTTAAAAGAATCTTTCCCACTTTGCTAAATGATCCTTCAGTAAACATGCCCTGCTACCAAACAAAACAGCTAGATAAAGATTATTAAATTCTTCTTCTTCTTCTTCTTTTCTTCTTTTTCTTTTCTTCTTCTTTTTCTTCTTTTTCTTCTTTTCTTCTTCTTTCTATTCTTTTCTTCTTTTTCTTCTTTTCTTCTTCTTTTTCTATTCTTTTCTTTTCTTCTTTTTCTTCCTTTCTTCTTTTTCTTCCTTTCTTCTTTTTCTTCTTTTCTTCTTCTTCTTTCTATTATTTTCTTCTTCTTTTTCTTCCTTTCTTCTTTTTCTTCTTTTCTTCTTCTTCTTTCTATTATTTTCTTCTTCTTTNTTTTTCTTCCTTTCTTCTTTTTTTTCTTTTCTTTTTCTTCTTTTCTTCTTCTTTTTCTTCTTTTCTTCTTCTTTCTATTCTTTTCTTCTTTTCTTATTCTTTTTCTTCCTTTCTTATTCTTTTTCTTCCTTTCTTATTCTTTTTCTTCCTTTCTTCTTTTTCCTCTTTTCTTCTTCTTCTTTTTCTTCTTTTCTTATTCTTTTCTTCTTCTTTTTCTATTCTTTTCTTCTTCTTTTTCTATTCTTTTCTTCTTCTTTTTCTATTCTTTTCTTCTTCTTCTTCTTCTTCTTCTTCTTATTATTATTATTATTATTATTATAGCCTGACACCTAGCATTGAAAGTGAATCTCTTTTTTTTTTTCTTTTCCCCATGCAAATTCTTCAGAAGTGGATTTGTTTTCCATTTTGTCTCATTAAGCACAGAAAGAGAAAGAAGGAGAAAAACACAGGCACACTCGCAGAATCACAGACTAGACCTGCTTGGCAAAGATCTCAAAGATCAGCCAGTGCAACCTGCAGCCCAGCCTTGGGGGCTCACTACTAAACCACATCATCCCTAAGCGTCCACAGGCTGCTCGAACACTTTCAGGGATGGTGACTCCACCACTGCCCTGGGCAGACCATTCCAATGTCTGAGAACCCTTCCAGTAAACAAATATTTCCTAACATCCAATCTAAAGTTCCCCTAGTGCAGCTCGAAACCATTTCCTCTAGTCCTGTTGCCTGACACCAGGGAGAAGGGACTGCCCCCTCCTCACTCCAACCTGCCTTCAGGTAAGTTGTAGAGAGCAATGAGGTCTCCCCTCAGCCTCCTCTTGAGGGAATTATTTTCTTACAAACTGATGCTTCTGCTTCTAGACAAACTGAAAAACAACAGCAAGTCCATTTGGCTGACACCTTCTGCAGAGACACACCTTTCCCAGAAGCACACAGCCCCAAGTGTATCGTTCAGTGCACACACCACCAGAGTTTTGTTTGTGGGAGTCTGGAGCTGAGCTTTTCAAATCAAGAACGTGGAAGTGATACTGACTGAGCAGCACAGATCTTTGGGGGTTGGTCATGCTGCTCTTGTTGTGGAACTCAAAACATCTACTTCTTGTTTTATGCACTGTCACACTGGCATTTACTACTGCATGAAGAGCTGTAATCTCGAAAGGTGAAAAATAAGAAGGGCGCTTCCCTGATGAGCTTAGATCCTTAGGGATGGTGGATTCCCTCTTTCTAAACTCCACTCTGCACTTGAGATGAGCAGAGTTGAGCCTCCACCTCCTCCCTAGAGTGGAGAACTGCAGGTGGTGTCAGTTCAGGGGACTCTGTCTGTAGATGACCTCTTGTTCTTCAAGAGCTACAAAAGCCTACAGGCACCATGGGAAACCTTGTTCTCTGGTCTTCTCTGCTACATTTTAATGGCTTTTCCTTTAACAGAAGCAGCCCAAAAGTTTATTTTATTTAGATTTTGCACTTTACTCAGTGAAAATGCAGAAGTAATTCTGAATTTTCTTGAGTGCAGCTGAAAAGATGTGACCTTTCACCAACCAGACAGGCATGCTATACTCATTTTGAATCTCTATAGGTCACATTCTGATCCTTCTCAACAAAACCATCACAGATTTGTTCAATGAAACAGAGGTTTAGGAGAGAGCTGACAGAAAATAAACCTCTGCAGACATCCCTCCACAAAAACCCTGCTCATTTAGTCTGACAGGAAGGGGAAAAAGAGCGAGCAAGATTTGTTCAAAGGGCAAGATTCATTCCTGCCTTAGAAGTTTTGACACTACTCCCTAGAGAGTCCCTCAAATTTGTGAGGACTGTGTGAAGGTCAGGTCCAAGCACAAGCAGCTACTTGTGTTCATTTCAGAGCTCGTCATGGCCAGGGCTCCAGCTCAGACTCTTTCTGGGCACAGCTCCAGAAACCTCCCTCTGATACGGACTGACCTGACAATCTGTCTGGAGTGCCACAGGAAGGTTTTGACTCCGGAAGCCTTCTTCCCCTCTGAAGAAGGAAAAGGTGGACCCACAGAGAAGCTGAACCACTTCTGTACTTCTCAGCTCAGGGAACTCCCTAAAGCACAGGCAGCTGCTGCCAAAGAACAACATTTGAACACAATCTACAGTCACAGAACCACAGAATGTTAGGGGTTGGAAGAGACCTCAGAGGGTTGTCCAGTCCTACCCCCTGCCAGAGCAGGATCAGCTAGAGCAGGTCACACAGGAACACAGCCAGGTAGGTTTTGAATGTCTCCAGAGGAGACTCCACAACCTCTCTGGGCAGCCTGCTCCAGGGCTCTGTCACAGTCACAGTGAAAAAGTTTTCACTGTATGGTCCCATGGAACCTCCTCTGTTCCAACTTGGACCTGCTGCCCCTTGTCCTGTCAGTGGATCTCACTGAGCAGAGCCTGGCTCTGTCCTCCCAATGCTGCACTTCACATCTTTATAAACATGAATGAGGTCACCTCTCAGTCTCCTCCAAGCTAAAGAGCCCCAGCTCCCTCAGCCTGTCCTCAGAAATGAGATGTTCCACTCCTTTCAGCATCTTTGTGGTCTTTTTGGGTTTTAATGTAACCACATTTATTACACCAAACAAGATGCCTACTCCAGTGTTTCAAAGGAGAGTCTAGAAAGACAAAGACAACTTCCACAGCAAGCAAGAGAACATCAGCAAGATTACAATAAAAGGGAACTTATCTGCTAGCTCAATTTGCTCAAGGCAGCACAGAGACAAAGCACAGCTCTTTAACCAAAGTTCATTAGCAATGGGAGATGCTTATGGAACCCTGTTAAAATATTTTTAACAGCCTAAATGAGGTAGAGAACACAAACAGCTGAACACAGCAAATGAGAAGGTAAGAAAAAAAGCTACTTACAGGACAGCAGAAAGGGGCTGATGAATACCAGAGACACCAAGAAACAACTAGAACATGATCTCAGTGTCTGGCTTTTAGCTGACAACCACAAAACCCCACGGGAAGGCTGAACTGTTGCCAAGAGGGAAACAAAACTCAGATATATTTAAAATAAACAAACAAGGCTGCAAACTGACATACAGGAGCACAGCCCTTACAGGTAAGACTTCTGGACATCAGTCTTTCCACTCGGGGCATTTCTGCTACAAAAATAAGCCCTTAATGGTCATGTAATAAAACAAATTCTCCATCCTCCCATAAAGGAAAGTGAATCTCTGCACCTAAGACTTCTGAATTTCAGCCTTTCCATTCAGGGCATTTCTGCTACAAAAATAAGCCCTTAATGGTCATGTAATAAAACAAATTCTCCATCCTCCCATAAAGGAAAGTGAATCTCTGCACCTAAGACTTCTGAATTTCAGCCTTTCCATTCAGGGCATTTCTGCTACAAAAATAAGCCCTTAATGGTCATGTAATAAAACAAATTCTCCATCCTCCCATAAAGGAAAGTGAATCTCTGCACCTAAGACTTCTGAATTTCAGCCTTTCCATTCAGGGCATTTCTGCTACAAAAATAAGCCCTTAATGGTCATGTAATAAAACAAATTCTCCATCCTCCCATAAAAGAAAGTGGATCTCTGCACCAGCACTGCTGCTCCAGTCACCCCAAAATGTGCCTGGACACCATGTGAGCAAGCAAGCCATGGCTGTTCAACAGCATTCTGCTATCTGAAGTGGTAACATCTAACTATGGCATCACATCTGCTTTCAAAACGTCTGCAACAGTTAACATTTCAGCATCTACAGAGATTCACACTGGAGAAGAAAGCTACCTGGAAATAATCATGCTGCTGAATTCTGTGCTAGCTGATTGGCATGGAGAACTGACGAGAGGGTCCTCCAGTATAGCTTCTTGCCACTATGCCCAGTTCTGGCCCCCAAAATGCTAAAGTACCTTATGGTTCAGGTATGCTTTCAGCCCCACAGCGTGGTCCTTCTTGAAGAGGGGGCTGGGAGTGAGCTGCAGAAAGCCACTGCCCCAGCTGTGGGCAGTCACAGAGAGCAAGGTGCCAGCAGCTCTGGCGTCCACTGTCTCCTCAAAAATAACCATCCATCACACATCTAGCAGAGAAGCAAATCACCACTGGAGAAGCCTCCCCGCTCATAAAAATCAGAGAGGCTGAAACAATTTGGAGCTATACAAATGAAAAATGAAAAAGCTTCTTGTGTGCTGAGTACGTCAGCAGGGGGTTAAAAAAAAAGGAAAGGAACACCGAAGAAAAATCAACTTTTCAGTTGAGGAAATGACTCAATGTTTTGTACAGTCAGGATAGTCCCCACTTGACATTTCTCAAGGGTCAGTCACCCGTGGGTGTACACTGGGGCAACTGAGGTAGGGGTCTTGCCACAAACTCTGTTCACATTAGCTAATTATTTAGTTATTGAAGTGGAAATGAGGCATTTTCAGTGGAAACATAAAGCCAGGTAGCAGAAGCAGAAATTGATTTGCTTGAATGCATTTATACAGTGTCATCTTTATTTCAAATGTTCAACCTCGGCATAAAAAGAAGAAGGAAAAGGAAAAAATTTGTTTAAATAATTTGTTTTATTAAGTCAGTCTTCAAATCACTTAGGTATTTATCTGGGAACCGTGTGAAACCTCACTAAAGGCTCCACCAATCTAGTCAACAGTTCAGCCCTTTGCCAAGCATAACCTTTTCTTCCCCAGATTCTCTCTCGGATGAACATTATTCCCACTGCACTTCCAAATGAAGCAAGAAAACTTTGTGACACCCAGGACAAATTCTGCAAAGGGCACAGAGAACCACTGCTCGTTCCAGAGGAACCAGTTATGAAAAACTGCTGCTTCAGAAAGCCAGTAGGAAAATAAGAGAAAGCTCAGCATTTGGAAATAGCTGGGAGTCGGTCACGGAGAGATCGCTGGGTTTCAAACCACGGCAAAAGCAAAGCGTGCCGCTTCTCACCCTCCATGGCAACAACTCTGCAACAGCAGCTGATGAAAAGAAAGGAGCATTCATTTACAGGGAAAACTGCAATCTCCCCCCGAAAGCTTTTAGCAATCTGCAAAATTAGTTTTCTTCTTCTGCTCGTCGATTATGCCTCTTTTATTGGTTTTGCTTAATTAACGCTATCCGGCAGCAACTTCAATAACACAACTGTCCTCGGCCGTTGGTTAGGAGATGGGTTTCATTTATTTTACAAGCATAGCTGGCAAAGCAAAGCAAGAACGGGTTTCTAATTAAGAACCAGGATCTGAAGAGACTAGGATGAATAAAGGCAGACAGAAAGTGTTGGCAGGGTCAAACCTAGCCATGCTGCAGTAGCAGAAAGCAAGCACGTGGTTGCCACCACGCTGGTGCGCACACACAACCCGGCTGGGGTAATGCTGGGCAAGGTTAGAACTCCATTAGTCCCCTTTCCAGTCTGTCTATTTTCCTTCCTTCTAGTCCCCTTTCCAGTCTATTTTCCTTCCTTCTAGTCCCTTTTCCAGTCTATTTTCCTTCCTTCTAGTCCCCTTTCCAGTCTATTTTCCTTCCTTCTAGTCCCCTTTCCAGTCTATTTTCCTTCCTTCTAGTCCCCTTTCCAGTCTATTTTCCTTCCTTCTAGTCCCCTTTCCAGTCTATTTTCCTTCCTTCTAGTCCCCTTTCCAGTCTATTTTCCTTCCTTCTAGTCCCCTTTCCAGTCTATTTTCCTTCCTTCTATCCCTCCTCCCTTCAATAAATAATGCCTGGTATCAGCAGGGAAGCATAAAGTTGTGAATGTTAGCTCAGGTTAAAACAATCTTGTTCCAAATCTCTTGCTCAGCTGAAGACCAAAAATCATGCTTTTACTCCAGCTGCTGTCTTGCTGGACAAAGTGTTGGTACAGGCACTGCTCAGAACCACATCCTTAGCCCAAAATGCTTTCTTTACTCACATGCCCTTTCAAACCTGACATTTGATGTGTTGATTTTAGCTCTTTATAATTACCCAGGTGCTGAGGAGAGGAAGAAAACACACACATGCAAAAGGTCTGTTGATGGGTTCTCTCTTTTCTATTTTAAAGTTCAAAAGCATTTATACTATAGATCTTTGCAGTTCTCCAGGGTTCCTACCTACTAAAGGACAGAGTTTGCAGAACTGTTACTGCAGCTTCCAAATGTGACTCAGCAACAATACTTTCACACTTAGAGGTTTGGTAAGTGATGGACTTGGGGCCAACACTTCTCAACATCTTCATAAGCCATATGGATCATGGGATCAAGTGTGCCCTGATGAATTTTCCTGGTGATACAAGAGTGTAGTAATGGACACTTTGGAAAGCAGAGCCACCCTGCACAAAGACCTGGATAAGCTGGAAGAGCAGACTGCAGGGGGGTTGGATGAGATGACTTCTGACTTCTAGAGGTCCCTTCCAACTCAGTGCTTTGTCTGATTCCATGACCTTATGAAGTTCAGCCAGGTCACGTGTAAGGTCTTGCACCTGGAAAAACACAATCCAAGAGTACAGCACAGACTGGGTTCTACCTGTCTGGAAAGCAGCTGTGTGGAAAGGGACCCAAGGGCTCTGGTGGACCACAACCCATTTCTCTTCAGCTGTGTGGAAGGGGACCCAAGGGTTCTGGTGGACCACAAGCCATTTCTCTTCAGCTGTGTGGAAAGGGACCCAAGGGTTCTGGTGGACCACAAGCCATTCTCTTCAGCCAGGAGCATGTTTATATATAAAGACAGGGGCCACAATGCTTTTGCTAGACCCTGCAAAATGGAAAGAAGCCAAGCCACAAAACTAGATACCAAAGTTTCCTCTACCAAGTTAGATGCTTCAGAAAACTACTTGAACCTGGACATTTCATACATGAAAGGAGAGCCACCTGGAACTAACCAACAGGCAATACCTAGGAGAAGGTCATGCCTAAGGACCCTACCCACCATAGGCTTTGCCTTGCTTTGGGTCACCAGGAAGCACCTGCATCTACTACTCTGCTCACTAGAGCTGATAAAGAAATCATCCCCTCTGTAGTGATTCCTTCAAATCACCAGGCAAGGTTCATTCCCCCTTTTGAAAACATGCCCAGAGAATAGCTAATGATTTGAAGGGAAAGTGCCTTGAGCTTCTGCTTCCCATGTGAATGCTTTGATCCTTGGGGAAGAGATTCAGCTGAGCAATAAAACATTTTCCAGTGTGCAGAAATATTTTAGCTGGAAGACTGCTCTTTTGGTGTCTATTTAAGTTTTGCTTTAGTCTTTATATTTTAACCTGCAATGCAATGCTTGTTTCAAGGGGGAGACAAAAGTATCTCACAGAAGTTGAGAGCCAGGGGGCTGGTGTAAGTCAGGCCACCACTTGAAACACAGAGGGAAAACACACTTGAAATCTAAAAATCACTTCTGTAATTTCATGGTGACTATTAGACGAGAAGAAACAGACCTAGGAGTCAGTCTAACATTGACAACTTCCACATTTCCAGCTGAGGACCTTAATACTGTGTTTATTCTGTCCCCCCACAAATCATGAATTCTTACCTATCATCTAACTAGCTCTCAACTCCCTGTGTAAAAAGTGGCTGCAGCACTGAGCTGTCAGAGAGGGGTTAAACAACACACATGAGCAAAACCAAAGCAAAAGAAAACCAAAACACTGCATGTTTATTTAAGTAAGACCAGGCTGCAAGGAACTGCTGAGTGCTTCTCTGAAAGAATGTTTGCTTTCCACTGCCAGTATCACATTAGCAAGATACTTAGTAAAGAAACCACTAAAGAGGAGTGTGGCCAATAGACTGAGGGAGGTTCTCCTCC
>VWYK01033228.1:0-10259 GCA_013399775.1 Semnornis frantzii | reverse complement strand
AAAAAAAGAGCTCTGTTAAAGTGACATTAAGGTTGAGACACAAACCAGAGAAAGCAAGAGCAGTCTAAATGAAGACTGGTGCTCTGTAACTCGCTCTGCTGCAGTAGTCTAAATAGTGAGTGATCTTACATATCAATACCATATGTAGTGCTGCAACATGTAAGCAAAATAGAGCAGGTTAGGAGATGGTGTTTTAACCTTCACTTCAAATTTGTCTTGGTTTCAGAAGTTTAAGACAGAACCTTCATATTATTTCCATTAACTCCAGGCTACATTATTGTTTTAAATCACAGCTCTGTGTTGGGCTACGTGTGGCTTTTCCTGGCTGATCTCTCCTCTAGAGTACAATGCAGAGGAATGCAATCTAATACCTCCCATGCTTTTCTAGCTCACAGATACACATTATCAGTGTATTATTTTAGTCCAAACCACATCATTTTTTTCCCATATTTTGAGGTGTTAGTCCCTGAGAACTTTGTGGAAGAAGACACCTTCTGCTTTCATGACCAACCTTTGTTTTTTCTAAAGAAAAGCCTCTGTAGTTCATCTGTTGCCACTTTAAGGGATCAACAGTCCCAGTGATAATTTATCTGTGGAATTCATTAGTTGTCCTTTTCAAGGTGGTAACAACTTTGATAGAAGTGGCACAGATAGGAAAATTAGATGTAACTACCAGAAACATTGCCTCGTTTGGGTTGGTAAGTAACCCATTCTTACCACAGAATCACAGAAAACATCTGGTTGGAAGGGACTTCAAAGATCATCCAGTCCAACCTACAGCTGAATTGAGGGTCAATCCTAACACACGTCCCTAAGCACCAGGTCCACACACGGCTTAAACTCCTCCAGAAATGGTAACTCCACCACTGCCCTGGGCAGACCATTCCAGTGTTTGAGAACCCTCTCTGTGAAGAAAGATTTCCTAGCATCCAGCCTGAACCTCCCCCAGAGCAGCTTGAAACCATTTCCTCTAGTCCTGTTTTTTGCCACCAAGGAGAAGAGGCTGCCCCCACCTCACTCCAACCTCCCTTCAGGTAGCATGAAGACTTCAGAAATATAAACCACTTCATATAAACCATAAATACAGAGACTCTTCAAGAAAGCACTCACTCTCACTGTGAAATCCACAGCAAGATCCCCTTTGACTTCAGTGTCCGCAGAAGATGGGCTTCACATGTGCAGAACGTCAGCATAACTCAGCCTTTCCTGAACGTGGCAGCTCTTTTGTCTTCAGAGAAGTAACTGCACAGCATTTGAGGTTTTATGCTCCAGCTCTAGGTCAGACCCAGGCTCGTGTAGGAAGTGTTACTCTGCACTTGTGAACATTTTCCAAATGCTCAATCTTCTGTCTGTGCTGTTTTTCTGGGTTAAAGTGCAAACACCTGTTTGTGCCCACTAGAAATGATGATCAGATAATAGAGTTAAGCAGAAAACCAGGGATAATTTATTCTTTGTAGTTTCCACAAGCAAAGCAAAATCTTTTTTCGTTCTAGTGACTCACTCTTGGTTGAAGACCCAAAGTTATGATTAGCACAGTTCTAGCATATAATGGTGACCACTCAAGGTCTAAAAAGGTTGCTTACAAGGGAGAAAGAGTGGCAGAGAAGGACTAAGATATAGAAACAATAATTTTCTTTTAGTGTCAAGTTGCATACAGTCTAGGGTCAAACTACAGCAGAAATCACTACCTGTGCCTAAATGGTCATGACCATGCACACATCATTCTAAGCAGAAATTAGCCCCAACACTACAATATGAAACCTAGATGAGAGTTTTGCTTCCCCTGGCTGTGTTGGAGGAGCGATGTTGTTAGCCAAGATTTTGAAGATAGCCAGATTAGTCTGGTCCCAGCAGGAGGATAGTTTTGCTAGAGTAGAGCTGTGTTGTGTTAGCATTCTATGGTGCTCTCAGTATCTGGGCCAGCACAGGTGCCTGCTGCTCCAACTTTGCTGAGTACAATTGTCACATAGGAGGGTTCCCACTATCTCAGCTGTCTTTGCACTAAATACATGCAGATTTTCTGTGTCTTTCTTTTTGTCCCCCACTGCCTCCCTGCTCTACTACAGTAGTGTAAAGAAACAACATCAACAACTCAGCTGTTTGAGTGTGGTTTTAGGAACACTTATTTTCTTACAATGAACAAAAGCTCATTTATTTCCTCAGCTTTATTTCCACCACTCCCCCCCAAAGTTTGCTGTCTAACAGCAGCATATGTGGCTCATGTGCCCTGTGCATCGACCAGAGGAAAGGTTGCAGGAACAGAATTTTTTTCAGTTCCCAAATTATGATCTTATAACAAATAAATATGCAGAAGGATTATTTTCAGGTAGATGATTTATCTGTTACTGTACAATTCTTTGAGTATATTTCAGTCTGTCTTAGTTCTGCCTGGCTCTTAAAAATAAGATTGGTTCAGATCATTTGGCTTTGGAAGTCCTTGAAACTCGCTGGAGTTGTAAAGCTTTAAACAGTTGCACAGGTCTTTAATTGTAAATTAGTTTTGACAGGACTGCTAGGCAAAGGCCTGGCCCATCCCATCATGATGCTAGCCGACAACCCCTTACAGCTCCTGGAGCAAGGAAACATGTGGAAGGAATTGTTCTTTTACATTTCACAGCTTGTCATTTCCTCTGCAGGGCAACCTCTGACCTCCCTGAAAGATCCTGACACCCATAAGGGAAGTATTCCCACTGTTGTAAAGGAAGTGGAAAAGCAGTTTAATGCCACGAAAGGAGAAGAAATGTGTGTGTCACAAGAAGCTGAGAAGAAAAGAGAAGAGCCTAAAATGCTTCCAGCAGGTTAGGACTTTTATTGCGTTATTTATTTTACTAAGAGTTTGCAAGTAGAGCTACTTGGTGTGTGTTTAAATACCTTCATCTCTCTCCCCCTTGCCCTCTGATATCATCTCATCGTTATTTCACTAGGTGAAGGAAGTGATGGAAGAGTTTAAATCAATGGTGAGGGATCAAAAGCAACTCAGGAAAAAAAGGTACAGAAGTAGTGGACTCCCCTGTCTAAAAAAGTATTGGTAGGCGAAATGTGTTAGTAATTACAAGGTGTAGGTGGAGTGCACTGACAACATTAGATTACTGCTGGTGTTTCCTTGACATTTTTACACCCTTTCATTTTATTTGGCCATTTATATCTGTGGATCACAACATGTTGTTAGATGCTTGGCAAACTTTTTCTTTTCCTGCAACATATTAATAGCAATATCCTTTGTTGTTGGTGCTGAGCTAAATGGCGTAAGAGTGCCTGTCTGTATTGACATCAAATAGTGTTTGCTTCTGAGATGTGGGGTTCTTTTGAAGCCAGAGCTTTGCAAGTTTCTCTGTTTTTGTTGTTGTGGGTCTTTTTTCTTTAGTTGGTTAGTTGTTTCATTTTGTTTCTTTAATCCCAGGTAAAATGTATGTCTGAGAATTGAGTAACACAACCCCTGGGTCCTATCCTGAAATCAGATACCACCATTTAAAAGGCATGTAGATGTGGTGCTTAGTGGCATGGGTTAGTGGTAGACTTGGCATTATCTGGATTTGTGGTTGAACCTCATGATCTTAAATGTCTTTTCCAACCTAAATGATTCGGTGATGGCCAGAGAGAGATTTATCATGAAACTGGGATCAGAAGGTACCAAAGTTATACACAGCCATCCCCACTTAAACTGGGTAATGAATTTTAATCATTATCCTACAACGGTGAAATGTTCATGCAGGCACAGAAACCACTGCTGCCTGCCATCCACTTTGTGCTGCCGTTTGTGCACAAGCTCAGAGTGCCAGTCAGCCCTCCTGGTCATGGTGCAGGAGTTTAGGCTGAATAAGCAGATGGAATAAAGCAGTTGGCAGCCAATTTGAGCTCTATGTTTGTACCCATTGCTTGTGACCCACCCACATACCACAAACAAGGTGAAGATCAGCTTTCATTTTTAGGGAAAGATGCTCCCTCAGCTATTATGTAAAGAAAATTAATTAATCTCTCCTTTTGAAAGGAAAGAGTCACTCTTGTGTACCAGGAAGCTATAATAGGCCATATTTAGAGAATTACTGAATGATAGGGATCAGAAGGGACTTCTGGAGATCATGTGGTACAACTCTCTTTCTAAATCAACTAGAACAGGTTGCCCAGGATCGTGTCCAGGCAAGTTTTAAACCTCTTCAGAAATGAGACTCCACAACCTCTCCAGACAGCCTGTTTCAGTGCTTTAGCACTTTCATAAGAAAGTTTTTCCTCATTTATAGATGGAGCCTCCCGTGCTCTAATTTGTGCCCGTTGCCTCTTGTCCTACAACTGAGCACCACTGGAAGCAATCTGGCTTTGTCCTCTCCACTCCCACCCTGTGGGTATTTATAAGCATTGGCAAGATCCCCTCTCAATCTTCTCCAGGCTGAACAGCCCCAGGTCTCAGCCTTTTGCTGCGTAAGAGAGATGTTTAGACATTGTACTGAAAAATGAAAGGTAAGAGCTACCTGAGGTGACATACCTGGCTCTTATCTGTGTAAACAGTAGCTTGTAGTTGTCTTCAACTCTGTGGGCTCCACAAAACAATGCAGTGGAATTTTGGATCCTGATTTGAAACCAATTGACCCACCAGCTTTCCTTTTAGAGTAACCCATAAAGTGTCATTCAAATCCCATTTCTTTGTAGCTATTATTTTGTATTGATTGCCCAGGAAGGCTAGGATTATGCATCTGCTATTATAGGTGTATTTGTTGAGTATCTCAAATTAAGCAGGCACAAATAGAGGCAGGAGCTGCTATGGCACTTGTCATGGGTTGAGACTTGTGTCTTTTAAGTACCGTGGAGTACAGACCTCCAAGAGGTCCAGAACAGCCAGGGGTGGACAGAAAATTGTAATCTTTCAGTATTTCATTCCCACAATTCTGTTATCTTACTCTATTTAAGCTAGCAGCAAGGTCAACTCTTTCTTTTCTCCCCTCTCTTCTCCTGAGAAGGAATGCTCTGGTAACAGGGGAGAGTATCACAGGCCTCTTTGGCCCGACTAATTTTTTTTTTCCCTGTACAATTTTGGCCTGTTAGGTCTAATGCCAGAGAACAATGGGGCTGAGGGAGTTTGAGCCTGGCCAGCCCAAGCTAGCCTAGCAATGGTGGGGGAAGAAAGAGGCACTGGGGATTGTGATGAAACCCAGATGGGGAAAGAAAAGGTGTACTGGGCTTTGGGTTTTGTCTGCTTGGAGGGAGGTTTGGAGAAGGTTTTCATTTGATGGGATTCTGTGTTAAACCCAGATTATGGATTTTTGTGTATTTCATATGCTTCAGCGCTGCTCTGCGTTGTAGTTTGTAGTTGGTAGTAGCACCTTCACAGGATCACAATGTGTTAGTGGTTGGAAGGGACCGCCATAGATTATCAAGTCCAACACCCCTGCCAGAACGGGACTATAGAATCTAGCTCAGATCACACAGGAATGCATTCAGGCAGGTCTTAAAAGTCTCCAGAGGAGACTTCACAGCCTCTCTAGGCATCCTGTTCCAGTGCTCTGTGACCCTTGCAGTAAAGAAGCTCCTCCTCTTGTTGAGATGGAACATCCTGTGCTGTAGTTTACATCCATTGCCCCTTGTCCTATCACAGGGTGCAACTGAGAAGAATTTGTCCTCTCCCTCTTGATACCCAGCCCCCAGATATCTATATACATTGATTAGATCCCCTCTGTCTTTTCTTGATACCCAGCCCTCAGATATCTATACACATTGATTAGATTCTCTCTGTCTTCTCTTCACCAGACCAAAGAGCCCCAGATCCCTCAGCTTCTCCTCACAGGGCAGTGCTCCAGCCCCTTAATCATCTTCGTAGCCTGCTATTTAATCTTCTAATATATTCTGTATTTCTACCCAGTCCTCTGTGTGGGGTCTTTCTTTAATGACTTTGGAAGAATTTTTAGAGCCTGTCTTCCCCCACTGCCCATTTAAAGGAAGACAGAGCTGCTTAATCACAATTCATAAGCACTGAGTGTTGATGTTAGCCATCAGAGATGCGTAGAAAGTAGAATATAGAACTTGTGTCAGTTGTTAGACTGTGTTGATGAGAAAAGATTAATCATGCTACAGAAAAAAGCAATAAAAATTTGTGAACTGTCATAGATTCTCAGTGCACCTCCTAGTAAGACCAACATTCCATTAATGTTGCTTTGCTAGATGTTGGGCCTTCCAAGAGTGTAAGTGCAGCTTTAGCTTAGAAATTTTGTTCCAACATTTACATTAGCAGAATCTGTTTTGAAGTTAATCCTTTTGCCCAACACTAGTTGTGCAAAGTAGCTTAGAATAATCACAGTGTTTAGAACATGAGTTACATGCATGAACGAAAGATGGTTTAAATAACGTTTAATGGCATTTGACATCTGATTTTGGCTGCTTTTCAAGGGCTTTTGCTGACTTCTTTTGGTTTCCAACATTTAGATGTTTCCACCTTTATGGTGTATATCACAATCCCTAGTTATGAATTGAGCAGGTAGACAGCTCTTCTCCCTTTCCCCCCTAATCACATCATTAATCCTTATCCAGATCTAAAAACTACCATGTTGGGGTTTATTCAAATTACTTATGTGGAGTTTGGCAAAGGTCTAATGTCAGACAAAGTGTTTTAGAGCCCCCATTTTCAATTCAAGAAGGTCCCTCACAAATACTCTGCCAGTCCAATACAGCTACAGAAGTACAGAAGCTACAGAAGATTTTGAAAGGTCCTGAGTTGCTAAAACTTGTATCAAAGCAAATTTAAATTCAAAAGACACTGTTTTGCATCATCACAGGCTCTGACTCAGTACCCTCTGAGAGATAATGCTAGAATGTACTGAGGACTTTCAAACCAGATCTTGTAGAACAGGAAGTCTACCTGAACTACAAGCAGACCTCCAAAAGCATCGATGGATTTGAGTTGGGTAAAAAACATCTTTTCTTGTCTTTATTCAAAAGAGAAGTTTTTCCTGATGAGCCCAATTTCTGGTACTTGCTAAATCCATTACATGTTAATTTAATAGAGAACTTTGGTTTCAAAAGGCACTTCACTACAGCATGGATTTTCTGTGATGGAACAGTGCCAGTAACATAACCACTAAACTCAATATCTGCACTCAGAACTGGGGAAGGAAAAAAAAAAAGCTTCATTTTGAAATCCCCAGATAATTTCTGCAGAACCACATATAAACTAGGATTTATACTGTAACTAATGTTTAATTTGGAGCTTCAACAGTGCCTGCATTTTTCTCCCCACCAACACTCATCCCAGAAGGCAGCTGATCCCCAGCCTTCCTCTCCTATGTTCTTTCATACGTTTCTTCCCATATTCCTCTTATTTCAAAGCTCTCAGTTATGTATGTGCCCCAGTAAAACCCCTGCAAACATGTAAAGTATTTCTCGTAAATGCTGCTGGTAAGGCTGCTACAAGCAACTTGCATGCTGTTCATTTTTGAGGTTTGACACCATAGAATCATAGAATCACAGCATGGTTTAGGTTGGAAGGGACCTCAAAGATCATCCAGTTCCAACCCCCCACCATAGGCAGGGACACCTCCCACTAGCACAGGTTGCTCAAGGCCTTGCCCAACCTGGCCTTGACCCCCTCCAGGGAGGGAGCAGCCACAACCTCCCTGGGCAACCTGTGCCAGTGTTTCACCACCTTCACTGGAAAGAACTTCCTTCTAACATCCAGTTTAAATCTCCCCTCTGCCAGTTTAAACCCATTACTCCTCACCCTGTCATTACAAGACCTTGTAAATAGTCCCTCCACAGCCTTCTTGTAGGACCCCTTCAGATACTGGAAGGCCACTACAAGGTGTCCTCGAAGACTTCTCTTCTCCAGGCTGCAGAGCCCCAACTCTCTCAACCTGTCCTCATAGCAGAGCTGCTCCAGCCCTCTGAGCATCTTCGTGGCCCTCCTCTGGACTTACTCCAACACTTCAATGCCCTTCTTGTGTTGGGGGCTCCAGAACTGTACAGAGGTCTCCAGGTGGGGTCTCATGAGAGCAGAGTTTCTTCTCTCCTCTGCTATATCACCTTTCTAGGGCACACTCAGGATAAAATTTTAGCACCTACTCTCCAAACATTCCATCTCGGAAGTAAACTGATCATCAATAAATTAGAGACTACTTACTGATCACATTTAAGGTCTTCAGTTCAAACCCCTCTCTGCATCTGTGGAACAGTTGTGAAGTTAATTGTGTCCTTTTGTGACATCAAAAACCATTGCAGCTGAACAATGCTCCAGAATGATACCTGAGCAAAGATGGCATCAAAGAGTACCAACCAAAGAGTTAGTACACTGGCAGGTGACACTTGGAAATTTCTTAAGAAGGTATTAATGTCTCCCATTCATATCAAAACACCAAATATAGAGACAGTTCAGATTTTATCATTACCTTTCAACAGAATCATAGAACAATAGAACGGTTTAGGTTGGAAGATGACCTTTAAAGTTCATCTAGTCCAAGCCCCCTGCAGTCAGCTGGGACATCTTCAATTAGATAGGCTTGCTTAGAGTCCAGTCCAACCTGACCTGGAATATTTGCAGGGATGGGGTTCCTACCACCTTCCTGAGCAACCTGTGCCTGTGTCCCACCACCCTCAGCATAAAAAATTTCTTCCTTAGATCTAGTCTAAATCTTCCCTCTTAGTTTAAAACCATCATCCCTCATCCTGTTACAATGGGTTCTGCTAACATTTGCCCCTGTATTTCTTGTAGGTCCCCTTTAAGTATTGGAAGGCATCTATAAGGTCTCCCTTGAGCTTCCTCTTCACCATGCTGAGCAAGCTCAAATCTGTCAGATTGTCTTCATAGGCGAGGTGCTCCAGGCCTCTGATCATCTTTGTGGCCCTCCTCTGGACCTGCTCCAAGAGTTTCATGTTCTGAGTACTTCAGAGTTGAACGCAGCATTGCAGGTGCAGTTTCACTAGAACAGAGTGTGACACCACTTTTGTGTTTCATATCAGATGCAAACTGTGTAGCATCTAAAATGCTTCCACAAAACCACAGAATGTCAGGGGCTGGAAGGGACCTTGACAAATCATCCAGTCCAACCCCCCTTCCAGAGCAGGATCACCTATACCAGATCACACAGGAACACATCCAGGTGGATCTTGAATATCTCCAGAGAGGGAGACTCCACACCCACCCTGGGCAACCTGTTCCAGTGTTCTGTCACCTTCACAGAGAAAAAAAAATACTTCTCATGCTTACATGGAATTTCCTATGCCTCAGCTTCCACCCGTTGTCCCTTGTCCTGTCATTTGGCATCACCAAGTAGAGTCTGGTTCCATCCTCCTAGCACTCACCCTTTACATATTTATTGGGACTTAGTACCACCAAGAAATAAGACTGCTTCCAGCATTTCCAAGGTCTGGAAATGAACTTCATCTCACCATAGTTTCACAAATCCAGGGTATTACCATTATTGTATCCATTCCACTCCCCATTTTTTCCCTATTTGTCTTATAAGAATGTACAGCAGTAAAATTGTTCTTCTGGACATCCTATTAATACTTGATTATACATTTATAGGTTTGGATTAAGAATTGCCTTTTGGATTAAGAGCTGCCTTTTCCAGGCCCTGGTTTACCTGCTCTTATGCTCATGTTTGTTGACTTCCAAGTGAGCCTGTTAGGAGAGACTTTGCACCTGCCGTTGTATCATGATATGCTCACCTTTATCATAGCTGTGGTTCCTGTCTTTGCTCATTTTTACTTGGTGCTATTTTCTCCTCCTCAAACTGTTCATTTTTAACATCAATGGTATTATGTTCCCCTGTCAGGAGAAAAAAAAATAATATTTTGAGTCAATTTACTAAAATAGTCACTACTAAGTGCTATATCTGGATGAAGTTGACACCTTTGACATTTTTAAAATGGCAAAAATAACTGTATTTAAGGTATGATTTATGGGCACTGTATGTCAAAGGGATTTCTGTGTTGTTACAGTTTCAGATGCAGAGATCTCAGTTGCCTCAATGAACAAATTGCTGATAGTGCAGCTAATTAATAGTTTATTAGTTTTCTGTGGTCAATTAGAACAAGTTATAAAAAAGTCAAATGCAATTTAATGATTAAAAAAAAAAAGGGTGATTCTTGTTTCTTTCACAGAACTGCTTTGTTTTGTGAATGTGAGACAAAAAATGTCTACATAGCTCAGTTTTATAAGGCACATTTACCTCCACTAAGAGCAACTCCTATGATTAAAAAGTAGACTGGAGTCTTTAAATGTCTTTCTGATTGCTGGCCTCTATTAAAAACTTCTTAAAATAATAGATAGGTTTAAT